>JAYMGJ010000233.1:0-90892 GCA_037178675.1 Scleroderma bovista
CAAAATGTCGTCCATAAATATCGGCAACGGCGGCAAAGAACGGTAAGAAAACGGTGGACGTCAATAGGTAGGACGTTCCGATATAACTGTGTGGTGGGTGGATGTCAGGAGTATTGCAGGTCCGTCAAGAAGCTAACCTTTGAAGATCGAGAGCATTAAATACGGACTAGTACGTTCGAGATTAGATTAGTTTGAACGAATGGCGCAAGAATACTCACGGCTATGTGCGACTGTGCTGTTGCAACAACTACAAGTTGGTGTAGGGATGAGCCTACTGATCCAGGTGCACAGGACGTAGACATACCCGTGTAATCTAGCGTTTCAAGCGTGACCGGAAATAGGAGAGCAATCATCAACTTCCAGTCTATGGACTTCCAAAACCCAGGCTGCTTCGGCTTCTCAGAAGCAGCCGCATCGTCGACTATCGCAAATCTGTCCGTCAGAGAGAGGACGGAAGCAATAAACCGATACTTACGGGTGGCTGTCTTCTTACCAAAAGGTAGTTTCATCTGTGTCCGCGGTGCGAGTAGCAAAGGGGGGGCGTCTAACACGAGAAACCCGTGAGGCTACCTTGCATTTAAAGGATTTGGGCCATGGGGCCCATCCACAGCAAGGGTGTCCACCAATGGATCCGAACTTCAGACTTCCTATCGCTTGTCATTGCACAGCATGCATGAATGCTTGACAGAGGGCCACAAATGGCAAGAACTGCCGCTGTATACCATGAGACATTTCCAAAAAGGTCCTTCTTGTCTAGTAGCCGCAAGAAAATGCATACCAAGATGAGGTCCAGCTGCAGGCAAGATGTTGACGAATGAATATTTGAATCCTGACTAACCACGGCAGCTGCACCCCCTGCCAGTGAAGCTCAGCTTTTGACGCACTAGATTTCGCTCGTTTACCCGCTTGAATATGAAAGTCAACGCCTGCATTCCCCTGCACAAAGGTGTGAAGTATGAAGCTGCTAGGGCGCGCACACTTGTGTTCTTGGGGAATGATCTTGCGGATGCAGTTCTGCAGACTGCGCAGTGCCTACTACTTTCGGTGCGTAAGGTATTTTTGTTCTAGCATAGCCTGCTCGCTGCCAGCCAAGCATGCACAGTAGTAGCACCTTTCCCATGGTTACTTTCTGATCTGTTCGATTCCCTCTCTCCTTTGCTTTGCAGTACTCATGTATATATGAAATACTTATTGCGTCGTGACAGGAGATTTGGATTTGTCCATACGAGTCATGACTTGAGGGATAAGCTTGAGTCCCCAGATCAGTACCATCTCGCTCAATCAAAAGTATCGACCTGTCCGATGGCCGTAGAATCTCGTTCTGTCCTTCAGTTTCGCTGACTTCAAATCACTGGTGCTTGCTCTGACTCGTCTGGCAGGTGACCGTAGAAAATTGCTAGCAAGATGTGATAATATGTCTGGAAATGATACGAGTTCGCGTCTCACCTCATCTTGACATCAATCTCGCAAGTGTGGAAAGCCCATGTGTACCAGGGCATATGAAAGAACCATTCTCACGGAAAGTGTCGACATGGTCTGATCCATCTTTCAGCACTTATTAATCCTTGACTGGTGTCGTTACTGTGTCTGGTACTTCTGGGGATCCAACTGATGAGATGTGACAGGTTATTCCGAACAACCTCGATTCTTTCATCGCCATTTACTCATAACTCACTGGTTCTATGCATGCTGTACCGACAATAGTATAGGTCAGAGGTCTCCATCTTGATCTCTGTTGTTATCCAGTCATATACTTTCAACTTCTGAGCTGAAGGAGAACAGTGCAATTAGGGTCTTGAGATCTAGCTCGCATACAGGGACAAATTGTAGTTTGATGACGAGATCTCAAATGGAATACCGGCATCACTAACAGCGGGTGTAGTCCAGTCTCCCCATAAGCAGACCCTAAGACTCCGAGAAGAAGAATAGTCATTCCTACACAGGGAAGGGAAAAAAATGCCTGTGACAGGCTAAGTACATCCACTGCGCCTTCGGAGGAACTTCGAAGGTTGATAGTAGATTTGCTGCCGTGCTTCGATGTTGAATATTCGATCCCCCCTGACAGTCAAACCACATAAAGGTGTGCGGGTGCCCAGGGGGAATCCAGTTTCATTCTATGTAGCCCAATGGTTTATATGACCCATTCTACTCACCAGTAACTGCAGGTAAGTCAAGCATATCTCAACAGCGAGCCGTACAGCCATCGACAAGAAAAAACACTGAATTGCAGATGGAAATGGTCAGCTCAAGGGCAAGTATGTTTTTCCTTTACATTGAAGTTGTGAACAGGCTAAGAGGCAGAATCCGGGTTGCTTGAGATGAGAGAACAAGGTTGAACGCACATCGATGGAATTTGAGGGAGGCGCGAGATTGGACCAATCGTACGTACACTTGGAAAAACGCCCCCGGTACCCTTCCAACATATGTTTGACCCCACTGTTGGGGGTGTCCTTAGTTGAATATAAAAGTGTGCTCGACCGAACTAGCGACCTGACGAGTTCAGTCACCGATACGGTGAAATACACCTTTTCCTCACGAATCATGACTGGTATCGACGACGAGAGTCTCGGAGTTATAACTACGATTGACGAGGCATTCTCTTACCCGGCCTTCGTTTTAATGCTCCGAAAAAACAACCCATTGACTCTCGAAACCAAATAACATTGATCTCGGCGTTCACAGGTCGGGGTTCACCATAGAGTCGACATTCTCTGGCTGAATGTCTACTGATTGAGGTTTTGTATGTCTGTAGTTAGTAGCTACACTGCAATAGACTTGTTTTCCTCACTCCTGGGATTGCGTGGCGCTATCCAAAACAAAGTTTGGGTTTTCTTCGATCGAGCATCCGAACGACTTCTCAGTACACTCTGGCTGTAATGGCTCTCCCAGCCAACGACGCCTTCTCGCTCGGCCTCGCACACGATCAACACCGCCGCTCCTCGTCTCGCACAAGGACGCCCTCCCTGCCACGTCGCTCATCCTCACCAAAGGTATCCTCGCCGCCGCCCGCTTTTTCCCCGCCACCCTCCGGCCCCGTCAGCATGGCGGGGGCTTCTAGCGGCAAACGCGGTCACAAGCGCAAGGCATCGTCGAGGCAAGAGCAGCATAGTGTATCTCTTAGCTCCTCGTCTCCTACGACTATCGAAGAGCTTGTGGAAGAGGTGGAGGGTCACATTTTGGCCCGCGAGGCGAGGAAGGCGCACGTCCGGAATGGCTCTGCTTCCAACAAAAAAGGACCGGGGAAAGACAAGCCCAATGATAACGCTGCCGCTAAGATTGACTGGGAGATCCCCCGGAAGGCATTACATTCGTCCATCGGTATGTGTTCTTCCTCGCGTGCCTCCATATTCCTCCGGTTCACGTTTCTCTCTTCTTCTCCCACTGCTTCGGCCGTTCGATCGAACTCACTCACTGACCCCTGGGCGTCTGTTTGTTACATTTTTAGGCTTTTTCACGGTATACCTCTGGACGTCAAACGGCTCACGCGAACATGTCGTCGTCGCACTCAGCACTGCACTTGCCGTACTCATCCCCATCGATATCCTCAGATTACGCTACCCCACATTTGAACGCTTCTTCGAGAAGTGTGTTGGCATATTCATGCGGGACAGCGAAAAGGTACGCATACGCATACACTCCACTCCTCACCCTAATACTTACATGGCTCGCTTTGTCCCAAGAAAAAGTCCAACGGCGTGATATGGTATATGTTGGGTGTCAACACAGTCCTCGTCATGCTTCCCCTCGACATAGCGGTTGTCTCTGTGCTCATGTACATCTCGTTGTCATTTCGTCTCCGTTTTAACTGACATCCCTCCAGCCTATCATGGGCCGACACTGCTGCATCGACTTTTGGCCGTCTCTATGGCTCACTAACACCCCGTCTGCCAGCCCGTCTCCCCGTCCTGGGTCTTCCTCTAGCACCGCGCAAGAGCCTCGCGGGGTTCGTCGCTGCTGCGATCACGGGTGCAGCAGTTGCAGTTGGGTTCTGGACGTGTGTAGGACCAATGAGATTGATGAATGACGGGACAGAGGGGTCGTCAGGGTTGAGTTGGACGTGGGACGGGGGTGTTGGCAATTCAGTAAGTAATGTGGGCGGCACGAATATGTTTGGTGGATGGTCAGGTGCAGTTATCATCGGTGTCGTGGTTGGGTTTGTGACTGCCGTTGCCGAGGCGTTGGGTGAGTTTCCTATCTATATTTTCTCTCACTCGGGAAGCTGACGGTACACATATAGACCTCGGTTCCATGGACGACAACCTCAGCCTACCTGTCATCACAGGCGGATGTATGTGGGGTCTTTTTAAGATGCTTGGGTGGCTCGGGAGCGTGTTCTCATGAGTCGTTCCGAGTTTCCTTGTCCTTGAACGCCCCATTGATATCCATAGGGAATAACGGAGCGACTCAATCGGTGAATGGTCGCACACACCTGATCCCCGCAATGACGACGACAATGACGACCATCATTCATCTATGATGCCACATGGAGACGATTTGCTTCTTGGCCAGTTGGTTGAATATCACAACGGGATGATTTACGCACCAGCCTCGGGTACTCTACACTCTTCATCTACCACATACCTCTGTTCCTTTCGCCCTCTACATTTCCTCCTCGCTATCCTAATGTTCATTCCCCCCATTCGCCGCCATTTTCTACAAATTCCCACCCTGCCTTCTATCTGTGGAATTGTCCTCTCTACCCATGCATTTACATTACAGTATAGCTTTTGCTTATACCACTTCGCTTCTCGTTTCTAAATCCTTACTAGACTGGCGTAAAATAACTGAGCCACATGCATTATGCATTACTCTTGCAAGTACATCAGTACTATGTATGTGTAATATCGTAACCCTGAAAAATGGAACGTCGAAAGTCAATCAAAAGTCCCCATGGTATTCTCCCTCTTCTACCCGCCTGCTTTTGCTACAGCGCCACCTACATATACCCCATCGGCCGTCATGACCGCGGCATGCCCGCCTGGCGTCAACATCGCGATATGCCCTGCGGGGGTGGCACTCGCAGAGAAGCCTGTATGGGTCCTGTATAGTGCGCGAGTTGTACCTGCTGCGGAGATATGCGAAGACCAGAAGGAGTCGTACGTCAGACCGTGTGTGGATGTAGGAGCTGTTGTGGTCGACGACATTGACGATGGAGCTATTGCCGATGGCGGGTGAGTCGCAGGGACTATTGGAGGTGTTGGTGGGGGGACGAAGGTCGAACTTGTCGAAAACAGTGGGAGTGTGGTGGAAGGTGTCGGGAATTGTATCGAGGATGGCGGATGTGGTGATAGCGCACTCGAGGCTGGTGCAGGTAATGATGCTGCAGGCAACATATGTAGTTGTGGTGCCGTAGATGATGCCATGGCAAACTGTGATTGAAACGAAAACGCAGGATGTGATGTGAATGCGAACGGCTGCGAGGAGGGTATCGGGAACTGTGATACAGGTGTTTGGTCATTTGATCCAGGTTGGGTTGCGGTAGGTACAGTGGTGGTGGGAGTGGGCAGTTGATGAGAAACAGGGGATGATTGGCCCTGCATCTGTGGTTGTCCTTGCGAGAATCCTAGCGCCTGGACCTGTAGTTGGGCGAGCCGAGCCAGGATAGCGGGATCCGAGAGGTCGAGCGTAGACGACGGAAGACTTGCCACGTTGGCCAGCGCTGACTGTCCTGGCGGCATCTGCTTGCTCGCACTTGCATTCTGTGGCGTGCTTGCTGCGTCCGGCTGTGACTCTGATGATGGGTGTGCAATGGATGGCGGTGGTGTGGTATCCCCTGTTTGACTTTGCTCAGATGCAACGCCCGTTGTGGGTTGTGGTGCTGTGCTGGTGTTATCTGCTGTGAGTGAACGTGGCATATGAGGTGAAGAACCAGACGTTCGATCTGGGACGCTAAGTGGGCTTGATTGGTGAGCGCCAGCGGGGTCATCCACAGCCATGAGAGTAGGTAAGGAACCCCCCCTGTCGGTAGAATTAGTGACATTCGCTATCTGTGCCTTGGTTGCGCCTCCCGCTGGTCGCAAGTTGCGTAGGTGTGAATTGTGGAAGTACAGGTTCTCCACCTCGTTCAGATTTTGTCGTTGCTAGAACATAGCAGAGAATCAGTAGGAAAACAAGAAACGCTGTGAGCACGACGCACCCAGCCATATTCGACCTTGAGTTTGGCATATTGCAGACGCATCTGAAGTTGCTTGGATAGCTGACAAGGCAAAGTTGAACATGTGGCTGAAATCAGGGTTCTGAGAGAACATACGTGATGCATTTTGGCTCTTTCTAGGGTCTGCCTCCTACGTTTCTGCTCCATCTCTGCTGGCTGGTGCGGTGGAAGAATGGTGACCATCTCGATAGCAGGTGAACGAGTGAAAGGAACATCCGACTGGTTCATCCGCATTTGGAAAGTCCCTATGTACTAAAGTCCCTGCGCATTTCTTGATTTCGACAATCTAAGCTTTGCAAGTCTCAGAAACCACTGGTCGATTTGTGAGGCATCTGTTTCGTCCATGTCTCTCTGGAATTATCTTCGGTTCAGGTTGCAATATAGCTTACCCACTTTTTGAATCCGAATCTGAGATTGTCCTTTACATAGATGCACACGTAGTGGACGATTATTGGAACATGAATGAGTGACACGCACTTGAATATTCATGCATAGTAGTACAAGGCCTGGATAACATTGGTCTGGAATGTACAAGCGAAATCCAGAGGATGGAATACGTAGGTTACCACGATAGCAGGCGCCCTCAACTTGGCCACGGAGGCAAGTTGGTCCTCTCCGATCAACTCTTTACCTCTACTACAATGGCGAACTCGACTTCGAATGCACACGCGCATGCCCTGCCAACCCGCAAGAGGACTGTGAAACCCTTGCCTCAGGCTGTCCCGGACGACTGGGACGCAGATGACAATGAGAGCGAAGATGATGAAGGAGCCGGGCGCGCTTGGACTGACACAGAACAGTCCTGTGCAAAGACGAGTGTGCTAGCAGACGAACAACGAGATAATGCCAGAGTATGGCAGGAAGCGTAAGTCCTTTCCTTCCACCTCACAGGGTAAGACAGATGGCGAATAATGGCACACACATGCACGTCGTACACACACACTGACATGTACGCTTCTTTCTTCCAGCAACGCCAAAGCACCCATGCCCGAACTCATCATTTCCCCCTCGAGCACCAGCCAAGGTGCATTCGCTCCTCCATCCGCCGCTTTCAAGCCCGCACTGCGCATCCTCAAACGACCATCCCCTTCCTCGTCCCAGCCCCACTCACAGGCACGATCGCCACCTGGCTCGGGCACCGTCACGCCATCCGGGCCGCAGTCGAGAGGGACGCTCGCGGAACGCGAAGCCCAGTATCTGGAAGCTCGGAATCGGATATTTGGCCCATCTTCCCTGGTGGATCAGGCGGAAGTCGAATGGTCAAGTGGCCTAAATGCGATAGGCGATGCCTTGGCTCAGTGTAATCTCTCGCGCGAGCCTAGCGTCACGGTCATCCGCGATTCACTGGGACCTCCCGCGGAGCCGAGTAATAATCAGAAGGCTCAGCCGAAGGGGGGCTTTTGTGAGAGGAGAGGGAGGAACACGGGACAGGGTGATGGAGTGTTGTCTTCTTCAGCAAGACCCTCGAGGCCTTGATACTTGTAAGCTACTCTGGATCTGGCTGGTTACCTGGTCCCGAGGGAGTTGTAAGTGTTATAAGTATTCCTGTTTACCCGATGCATTCTGACAAGTGCTATATTACACTGTGAATCTGCTTGTTCCTATGGTTAAACCCAAGGTATCTTCCTTTGTCATCTCATACAGCACCAGCCAGCTCATACAGATACGTTCCCAAGACCTTGGTCTATACAACCCCGCATCAATGCTCATGATAGCACAATTTGGATACAAGAAACACTTACTCCTTCAATGAAGTTGGACCGATCCAGTTTCTCGTTTGTCGAGCTGCAGTGCGTGATCAGCAAATCCAGCTGGATGGCCAACACAAGGCAAACGCACTGGGCACCATCATCCGCACGACCCATGGGCAACAATAGCACGTTCACACCCAGCGCTTCTGCGAAGGTAAGCGTGACTGGGATCGACCCACCCTCACGCGTATAGTCGGGTGTCATCTTGTATATCGCCTGCCAGTGCAAGGCGATGATCATATGTGGAGCCTCATCTTAATTAAGAGGGAGTAACGTACCTCGACTGCCCGTCTTGCAGCTTCAAAGTTCCAATGCGTTGGATCTGCGACCCAGGGTTTTCCTCCGTGAAGATAATCAACAGTCATCTTGTTCTTGCTGTTCAGTTTCGCAAATTCGGATTCGAGGTACGCCTTGACGAATGGGATGACATTGTCCGGGGTCTGTGGGGGGACGAGACTGGGTGACGGATGACTTAACAGGAGTGACGACGTTTGACAGGAGTGATGACGCACCGTATACTGAATTTACCTCCGACCTTGGAGGGTATCACAGTCTTACAGCCCACATCGGAAAAAGCACCTTCAATTCCATGTAGTGAAAGGGAGGAATGACGCATGCGCCCCATTAGAACGGCCGCCTTATCCTCTGAAAGTGCGACCTATGTGTGCCTCAAGTATGGATCAAATCATTGATTTGAGTATACGAACTGGTCCACCAGCAGCCACCTCCACGTCGTCAGTTGTATAGTCCATCCTTTCGTAAAGTGCACTGGAGCGAGGTAAGAAGTCACTGGTGAAGAAAACGAGGACACGTACAGCTCCTCTGGTGTAGGTGGCGGCACCATCTCATCCACACCTGGGATGAGAATCGTTCCATCGTTATCTACAAGTCTTCCCATCAGCTTGACAAGATCCGTCATCGGCTCGTGCACCATCCCGCCAAAAAGGCCAGAGTGAAGGTCCTGGCCGGGACCAGTGATATTGATACTGAAATAGGCAATACCGCGTAGACCGTATGTCAGTGCGGGAGTGCGAGTGTTAAGCCAGTAATTATCAGACTAGGGAAAGGACTCAGTCCATGCGGGATGGTGTAAGCTTCACGACAAGGAACACTTACGATACAGACACAATCCACGCCGTCAAAGAACCCATCCCTTCCCTTCTTGACTTCGTCCACAATCATCTCATCGAGCCCCTCGCTGCCGTTCTCCTCCATACCCTCGAAGCAAAAGCGCACATTGACGGGAAGGTCAAGGCTGAGGCTCTGGTGCGCCTGAAGGACGTTGAGCCAGCCCATGATAGGGCCCTTGTCGTCCGTAGAACCCCGACCGATGAGCCTTCCACGCTCCTTGTCTACGACGAGCTCGAAGGGATCGGTGTCCCATCCATCTGATTTGAGCGCCTAGTCGCAGTATGACACTATCATCAGCGAGGCCTCGCCACAACTAGGGAACGACGAAAGACTTACAGGTTGCACATCATAGTGACCGTATATAAGCACAGTCCTCTTGTTCTTGTCTTCGCCCAGCCTGCCCAAGATGGCGGGTGGAAGGGGCAGTATCTGGCCCTGCATCTCGTGCGTCCCGAGGTCGATGAGTTTCGTCGTCACATCGAGGGATACGAGCTGGTCATTGAGATAGTTTCCCATTTCAATGACATCCTGACGACGGCGCGCATCGCTGCTGATGCTGGGGAGAGCGATGAGCTTGTCAAGTCGACGTACGTACTAATCAAGTGCACAGTGATGCGCACCTTTTGATCCTGACGGCCTGTCGCAAACGCTCAATGAAGCTGTCTGCATTCTGGTCGATGTAGTCGATGACCTTTACTGGGGCAGGCATGATCAATAAGTGGCAGAGGGAAGTTGTTGGTAAAGAGCGCCTCAGTATGTTGCGTTCGTTCTACTCTCCTCGATCACTACTGCATACGACGCTTCCAACACTTGAAATTTCGAAAGGTCACTCATAGACCTTCAAGATTACAATGTACGCTAATTCGCTGATAGACCGCGTATGACAAGGAAGTAAAACTATGCACGGAAGGCAGTGGGCTGTTCTGCCCGGCTCTGTTCCGTGATGAAAAATCAGGATCAGAGCGATGGCCAAAGTCTGTACAGTGTAGCAAGCGGGCTCTATGCGGAACACATGGATCAAGTGGCATTGTTCCCTCACTACTTGGGAGAGAGATTATCTTTTTGGTGTACACAGGTAAGCCATCACGTTCTAACAACCCCTGCTACTGTGTCATTGTCACCCCGATGTTGAACCGATCAGACCAGTAAGAGGCGTTCCAGGCAATCATTTTCATAGATATCAGCTCTGTCTGTCCCGTCGACGCGGGATACTCGTGCCACGAGCTCAGTGACATATACCTGTACGAGGGAATGTCTCGTCGATGATGGGGATACCTGTGCAAAAGGTCCCATTCGATTCCCGTTTCACCGGCGCAGCAAACCTTCCATGATCGTTATATGCACGCAACGGCAATCCGCCTTGCAGTGCTTCTTTACATAACAATGTATAACACACGGGCGTCCACGAATATCCACCGGTTCTCTTACTATTCTCCGACTTCGTGATCGCAGATTAGTACGGCAGCAATGGCCCATCCATTTGCAAATATAACGAATAGATTCCGCTGCTCCGATCCCCTCGTCTTCAGCAAACCAATGAGTGCCCTGCCACAGTCCCTGCAGTCTTATGCTCTTGTCCTACGAGATCCCTTAATTGGGTCCTTCTTCAGCATGCTGTGAGTCCCGCACATCAGTTCAACTATTACTAGGCTGAGACGAATCAGATTTTATGGGGTCCTCTGTGTGCAGGTTTTTATCTACTTTCAGACCTACCCAGACGACCACGTACTGTTGAAATATTTGGTATGCCTTTTACAACAACTTGAATGCCTGTAGCTGAGTGTCCTGTGTTAGGTGGCGATTATTTGGTACCAGTGACTTTCTGCACCTTGATCCACTGATCTCTCACATGTCGTTTTCCAGGATTATCGAGTCTATTCACAGCGGATTCCTGATATCAGCCAATAATAGTTATCTTATAAATGGATTTGGCAACCTTGTCTTGCTCACTCAGATCAGTTGGTGTGTGTATTTAACCTTGCTTGTCCACCAATGCTCAGTTCAACAATCAGGGATCTTCTGGTGTGTACCGTCACATCTGTTTTCTCATCACAAGAGTGTCTGAAAACCTTGCAGGTTTCTTTTGAAATAAGTGTGAGTCTGACTAGCCCTGATCTTACTCAATATCCAACATCCTTTGTAGTTCATTGTCATATTCATTGTGAACTTGTAGGCCCACTTTCATTCATCCATTACATAGACTTCCTGACAGCTTGCTCTTCGTTTCAGGTTTTTCACTTGGCGAGTATGGATGTGTAAGTGGTCAGAATGTTCCCTCGTTTGCGAAAATCTCAACCCCTGCTCCAGTTTGTAAAAAGGTTTGGGCTGTTTGCCTGCTAGTGAGCTCTCCTACTTGTTCTCGAGGTATAGTTGTACTGGACAAATCACAGCTATTTCTATCGATTGCTCGCTATGGTATGCACCATTGTCCACCCCTTTTTATTTAGGACTCAACACCTATGGCTACAGTGATATCTACAGTTTCAATAGCGTTGGGGTGGGTGACACTCCGAGGTCCTCGACGTGGCCTGCTATCCTGATACTGTCGCCCAGCTTTTATTACTCCACCTGGTCATCATTCCAGGATCATGCATATGTACATCATTTTTAATGCATTCTGATTCTAACATGCTTACGAAACTTTCTTCAGCTACCCCTGACTATCACGCTGGCTATTACCGTTCTTGAAGACGCATCAATGGCGCTGATTCTCGCGTACTATTTACATGAAAAACGGACACAAAGGTGATAATCTCGAGGTCTGAAGGGCGTGGACTTCTCATGACCGTGTGGCAGGTCTACCCAATTGATTACTCGATTACTGACATACATTGTTGGGACTGGCGCGCTCACAAGGTTTTTACAACCCTTCCTGACGTTTGCCATCGATCTAAAATTCGGAACCCAGCATAATTGCAATAATGGAGCTCATTTCTGTAAGTTTGAATGTTGCTAGTGACTGACAGGCTGAATTGGGACATCTGGCGTAGATCTTGGCCTCCCCAAACACTCTGCTATTCATTCCATTCGCATTGGTGCTAGTGAGACGTAAGTTTGAAACGTGCTTTGACTCATGCTGCAAGTTCACCAACGATACTGTAGTATACGCGAACTCGGCATTGCTGTCGTAAGCCTACTACCTCAAATTTTCTGAAAATGCTGTTATTGACATGTGTTTGTACAGCCTCAATCTGCGACAGTATCAGAGGAAACCTCGTCAGGACGATTCACTCCCACTTAGCAATAGCAAAACTTCGTCCACATCATATTGTTGAGTACTTTGTATGACCCTAAGACATCTTGTTTCATAAGTAGTGTTGCGTTCACAATGTATCCAGAACACGTCCGAGCTGCGCTGGCATTCATCTTGTTTAGCGAGAGGTCACAGGTTGCACGTCACAGTCCTCGTCTTTACCCAGGCTGCTCAATATTCAAGGTGGAAGGAGCCGTGTCCAGCCGTGCATCTCGTGTGTCCCGAGGTCGACAAGCCTCGTTACACTGAGGTTTACGAGTTAGACATTTGGATCATTTTAATGATATCTCCACTCCGGCGCATCGCTGCTTATACTAGGGAGGGTGATGATGGGTGCGACTCAAGTCGATCTAATCAAATAGACAGCGATACGTGCCTGTTTATCCTGACGGTGGATGCAAACTCTCTCCGCATTCTGGCCGATGTAGTCGATGAACTTTGCAGAGGCGGGCATGATCCCAACGCTCTGGAGAGACGATTCCCTCGGTGAAAGGTGTCTCATTATCAAGGGTGTTGATCATAAGGAGCGTCTTTGTCGCGTTTGGTCCACGAGAGTTCATTTCAACGTTTACTGCCACTAGAAAGTCACCATCAAACCGTCAGCTCCATGGACTTCTATTATCACCTTGTGTATACAAGGTCACTATAGCCCTAAAAGCGAGGCTTTTTTTGTAATCCTGCGAATATGTCTTTTTTTCGTTCGCCGTTCGTACTTAGATCTCCATCGTTCTCTTATCACAAGGGTTGTATTCAAAGGGGATAGGTAATGTGAAATGTATTCATAATGGAGCTCCATTTCATCCATAATTTGGTCTATCTTGCCCTGCCAATTTGCCTTCTTCTTCGTGTCTAGTGTCACCAATTGTTGGTCTTCCTGTCGAAGCAATTTGATTGGGTACAGCTGTGTAAATAATTGGTGATCCTCAAAATCTTGTAGCAATCATATGTTGTCCCTTCCACAGCTCCTTGACAATGCGATGTAAACACTGTTTGAATGGTATTAGTTCACCTGTCGGAGGCTTCCTAATGTCAGTGATGCAGCATCGCTCTAATGTTTGCCATTGAGATTAGTACTCAGTGTGAACTAGTGTAATAGGTAAATTACTGAGTCCTCGATATTGTCTTGTGTTGTGAATGAGTGATGCGAGAAATACGTCAGAGAGACGGAAGCAGAAGCTTGGCTAGATTCAGAACAGATAAGGTGGGGGGCAAGCAGATTCTTATTAACCCCCTTTATTCTACTTGAGATATATACTATATAATAATTGAAGGGGTTAGGAGGGTATACTGTGGCTGCCAGCTTGTGGCTATGCCAGCCTCAACATCTTGGTCTTGCCATCCAACATTCTAATAGTGAACAGCTTATTGGTGCCAATGGAATCACTCCATCGTCAAGAGCTTCGAGTGTTTACTAGTTTGATACAAACACACCAGAACATAAGCTGGTGGGTACCCCAATTTGATGTGGTTTGGTCTGCCACTACAGTATGCCTCTTCCTTTGGATCTAGTACTTCTCCACTAAATAAAACTCTCAAGTGTCTTTGGAAACAAGGTAGCTGCCGGCGAAGCATGGCCTTTGTCTGGTGTAATGTCACTTGGTTTAAAGCTACTCACCAACTCGCTCTTGCACAGACCAAGGACAACTTAACACTGTTAGCATTCGTGTGCTGGGATGATTGGGGTAACCATGATGGGTGGATGGGTGCGAACCAGGTCCAAACACGATGGGTATATAGGGTACAACTACGAACTATTTATCTTGTAGGTAGAACAGCTAATATATCAAAACTAATAACTGTAACGAGTCTTGTAAGTTTGCCACATAGTGGCCATATATTCTGACAAACACACCATAATCAAAATACCCAAAATTGTGATGGGTCACCTTGTTTAACAAGGTCACTGCAACTGGAAATCTGTCGAGTTTTTTTGAATCTCCGCAGTGGCTCACTTTCAAAGCTCCGTCTGAAAGACTTTGTATACCACACATGTGCTTTCATAGACAATAATCATACCTCTTTTGTTCTATGATTGAGTATGCCCAGTCATTCATCTTCTAACCATAGGTATTCGCTAGGATGGTGGTTGAACAAACGCTCATCAAAATCACACAAAAGGCAATTGCTGTTTCTCCCGCGACTTCACGATAAGGCTATGTATGCGTTGAACGGAGTCAATTTTCCAGTTGGAGGTGTGCTGAGATCGACTATGCAGTGTTCAATCGCTTGTGCTTGGGAATGATAGTCAGTGAAGGTGTATGCGGGTGTCACGGGAAGCTGTTCTCTAGTAGCTGTGATTTTATTGCCGCTCGCAGTAACCACACTGAAGATCTTGGTCAGAGCTGTGACTGGTAGCAGGTGACCAGTGGCCAGACTTTGCAGCGCTATGGCTTTTGTGCATATTTCCATGAGAACATAGATGGGTGTGTATTGCAATTTGATGGTGTTCGAGGGGTTATCCTCTTGAGCATCAGGAAAAACATTTTGCTACATAGCATAGCCACTGAGGTACCGTGTCACTTAGAGACGCCAGCGTCATATGTCGCATCCGGCAGGTGATTTGTAGTGCTGTCAAGCTGTCACCACATGACATGTAGCACACAGTCACCGATATTGCTGATAGTGCTGTCCCAACAGTTCGTATAGTCATTGTAGCTGTCATTCACACTATGTGTTCAACATAGCCTGTGTTGTCATCATTACATTGCTCCCTCAATGAGATTAAGGTCCTTGTTATCCACATAATGCACCTGCATTGTCCCATACAACACGGACAGACGAAGCTGACAATTGGCCGTTCTACATGGCCAGCTGGGATAGGGCCCAGCTATGGCGCATCCCCATGCCATACGAGTGGGCTAATGTAAGCAGTTTCACCATGCAATATTGGTGGCTCATGGAGAGGTTGTCACCAAGCAATATCAGTGGGCTGACACACTGGTACACTAGATCAGAATGGACTGCGGCAAAAGGGCCTTATGCAGCCGGCATTGAGGCTGAATGATTGCAGCAGGGCAGCTGCCATAGCAATGCAGCCAGAGGTGAATGCCACAGGGTTGCCATGGCATTGAGGCCGAATGATTGCAGCAGGGCAGCCACCATAGCAATGCAGCCAGAGGTGAATGCCACAGGGTTGCCGTGGCATTGAGGCCGAATGATTGCAGCAGGGCAGCTGCCAGCCAGAAGTAAATGCCACAGGGTTGCCATGGCATTGAGGCCGAATGATTGCAGCAGGGCAGCCGCCATAGCAATGCGGCCAGAGGTGAATGCCACAGGGTTGCTGCGGCATTGAGGCCGAATGATTGCAGCAGGGCAGCCGCCAGCCAGAAGTAAATGCCACAGGGTTGCCATGGCATTGAGGCCGAATGATTGCAGCAGGGCGCTGCCGTAGCAATGCAGCCAGAGGTGAATGCCACAGGGTTGCTGCAACATTGAGGCTGAATGATTGCAGCAGGGCACTGCCATAGCAATGTGGCCAGAGGTGAATGCCACAGGGTTGCCACGGCATTGAGGCTGAATGATTGCAGCAGGGCAGCCGCCATGGCATTGTGGCAAAGGACTAGGGTAGTAGTTGCAGCAATGTGGCCAAAGAACCATACACTAAATTGGTGTCTCACAATGTGTCAAGCCCACTATGATGGTGTCCCATTATTACATGACAGCCCCAGGAACATGATCATCTATAGGATCAGGGGGCCCTGGAGATGGTGTACTCTATTCTACTATGGAGCCCTAGCCATGCAAATGAATAGAAGGGCTGCAGTGCCAGTGTTGCATACTTTGCATCAAGCTGTGGAATTGGTGTCCTGTTTCTGTTGGTGGGCTGATAGAATGGTGTGTCCCATATGTTTTATTGGGCTGTAGGGTTGTTGCCCTGGCCTTGGTGTAAAGCCGCATATATAGTGTCCCTTGCTTCCCAATGGGCTGCATATAGGGTGTACCCTTCAGAGTAGCAAGCCATGGGGGTGGTGTCCCATGACTATGAGCAGGCCCTGGAGTCAGTGTCATTTATATAGTCAGGGTGGCCAGCATATGGGTATGATGTCCCATAGCATTAGATGGGCCCTAGTAAAGGTGTTATATAGCTATGTGGGGAAACCTTGCAAGTATATTTCAAAGTCACAGGTTATGAATGTGGTATCCCAGAGAATGAAGCAAGCCCTCAATGTGGTGACAACTATGTAGTCGGGCAGGCCTGTATGTTGGCTTCCCCTTCGGTATGATGGGCCATGAGGTTGGCATTCCAGTATACCCAACAGGCCCTAGATACCATGTTCATTGTCTAAATGTAGTGCCGCATATATGCAGCTCTCATAGTACCATTAAGCCAGGATGCGGCAGTACATACATGTGGCACTACACTTTCAGCACAAGCCTGGATGCGGCACAACATGGCACAGCAGAACAGCAGCACAACATACTATCAGCACTGCAGGATCAGCACAATATACATATCATTGGTGTACCATGACACTGATGGATTATGAAAATATGGTTGCTGGACATATGTTTTGAGAAGAAAGGTCCACAGGAGTCCAAATATGGCCGTGGGAATAATGCTCCGGCATGCTCCGGCCACGGCAACAATGTCCCAGACACATAGTACCAAGTACAACATGAGCTGGGCAAGTAAAACAGTGGTAATCATGTATTAAGCAAATATCATTGCCGAACATATGTTGTGAGCAGAAAGGTCCGCAGGAGTCCAAATATGGCCGCAGGAATAATGCTTCGGCATGCTCCGGCCAGCAACAGTCCCGGAACAATGTCCCAAGACACATAGTATTGCCGGACATATGTTGTACAATGCTCCATGCCACAGCAACAATGTCCCGGACACATAGTACCAAGTACAACATGAACTGGGCAAGTAAAACAGTGATAATCATGTATTAAGCAAATATCATTGCCAGACATATGTTGTGAGCAGAAAGGTCCACAGGAGTCTAAATATGGCCGCGGGAATAATGCTTCGGCATGCTCCGGCCGCAGTAACAATGTCCCGGACACATAGTACCAAGTACAACATGAACTGGGCAAGTAAAACAGTGCTAATCATGTATTAAGCAAATATCATTGCCAGACATATGTTGTGAGCAGAAAGGTCCGCAGGAGTCCAAATATGGCCGCGGGAATAATGCTTCGGCATGCTCCGGCCGCAGTAACAATGTCCCGGACACATAGTATCATATACAACATGAGCTGGGCAAGTAATCATGTATTAAACAAATATCATTGCCAAACATATGTTGTGAGCAGAAAGGTCTGCAGGAGTCCAAATATGGCTACAGGAATAATGTCCTGGCATGCTTCAGCCATGGCAACAATGTCCCCGACACATAGTACCATGTACAACATGAGCTGGGCAAGTAAAACAGTGGTAATCATGTATTACGCAAATGTTGTTGCCAGACATATGTTATGAGCAAAAAGGTCCGCAGGAGTCCCAATATGGCTGCAGGAATAATGCTCTGGCCCCTTCCGGCCATGGAAACAATGTCCAAGACACATATAACCACACACATAATCTTCTAGGCAAGCACACCAGTGGCAATGATTCATTATGCACATATGGTGCAGAACACATGTCCTGAGTGCACAGAGCTGCAGGAGTCCACATATGGGTGTGTGAGTGATAACTGCCCATATACAATACTTATCGGTCACTGTGTCAGCACTTCAACAGCTCAATAACCTTATCTCTCTTCTCATTTCAAACATATATATTTTGTACCTACACAATATACACCCCAGGCATTGTTACACTTTGTGCATGTACTGAGGTAATGTTATTTAAGTGTATGCAGTGCAGTGCACTTTCATATCAGTGAATGTATGTCTCCACATAGGCATTATGACACTTTGTGCACATACTGAGTGTTTCCTATAGGTATTGAAATATTCTTATACATCCCACCACTACTATCATTTATAATAACTTACCCAGGTTGGACTGCTGTGGCCAGCATGCCTCAGTCACAGTGCCTAGTATGCCTTAGGCAATGGTTCCCATGCCACAGGGTGCAGTGCCATGGTTGTAGTGGTACTGTGGCTGCAGTTGTGCCATCGCCACAGTCTTTCCATGTTCACAGTCATGCTGTTGTTGCAGTCTTTCCATGGCCGCAGTCTGTTGTGCTGTGGCCACAGTAGTGCCATGGCCACAGTCATGCCATGGTTGCAGACTTGCCATAGCTGCATAACCACCATCTTGCCATGACCACAGTTGTACCACGGCTGCAGTTGTGATATGCTGCAGTTGTGCCATTGCCACAGTCTTGCCATGGCTGAGATTGTCATGGCTGCAGTCATGCCATAGCCACAGTCTTTCTGCAACTGCAGTAGTGCCATGGCTGCAGTCTTGCCATGGCCACAGTAGTAGTGCCATGGCTGCAGTCTTGCCGTGGCCACAGTCTTGCCATGGCCACAGTAGTGCCATGGCTGCAGTCTTGCCGTGGCCGCAGTCTTTCCATGGCCGCAGTAGTGCTGTGGCCACAGTCTTGCCATGGCCGCAGTAGTAGTGCCGTGGCTGCAGTCTTGCTGTGGCCGCAGTAGTGCCGTGGCAGCAGTCTTGCCATGGCTGCAGTAGTAGTGCCGTGGCTGCAGTCTTGCCGTGACCGCAGTCTTTCCATGGCAGTAGTAGTGCCATGGCCGCAGTCTTGCCATGGCCGCAGTAGTAGTGCCGTGGCCGCAGTCTTGCTGTGGCCGCAGTCTTGCTGTGGCTGCAGTAGTAGTGCCATGGCCGCAGTCTTTCCGTGGCCACTGTAGTGCCATGGCCGCAGTCTTTCCGTGGCCACTGTAGTGCCATGGCCGCAGTCTTTCCATGGCCGCCATAGTGCCATGGCCGCAGTCTTGCCGTGGCCGCAGTCTTGCCGTGGCCGCAGTCTTGCCGTGGCCGCAGTCTTGCCGTGGCCACAGTCTTGCCGTGGCTGCCATAGTGCCATGGCCGCAGTCTTGCCGTGGCTGCCATAGTGCCATGGCCGCAGTCTTGCCGTGGCTGCCATAGTGCCATGGCCGCAGTCTTGCCGTGGCTGCCATAGTGCCATGGCCGCAGTCTTGCCGTGGCCGCCATAGTGCCATGGCCGCAGTCTTGCCGTGGCTGCCGTAGTGCCGTGGCCGCAGTACTGCCTCTATTGTGCACTGGCTCACTTATTGTATTGGTATGCTACTCCTCTCAGCCCGAGTATTTTCATGAAGACACCCATTTGTCCGGCTTAAGACTTTCACCCTACCCCATGGTGACAACACAGCCATGGGCCCACCATTGTCACTTGGTGACAATGCTTTCGGTGGCTGACCCATGTGATACAGGAAAGCCCCAGTCATAAGCCTCACTTCCGCCAGCCCATGTAGCACGGCCGATTGTCATCGTCCGCTGACCGTATAACACGGCCTACACAGGTGCATGGGCTCTGGACGGACGGTTAACTTATTTTCTTTAGCTGCATCGTACTCTTTCCCTGTTCAAAACTGGCGAGCTGCAAATTGACGTTAAGCACACGTCCTTTGGAAAGGCAACTGTCAAGATCCCGCTCAAAGTGAACAAGCTAACCGGGAAGGAATCATCGGCTGTTTCGACATTCTCCGAGCAGAATTGTGGCCCTCGCACCAGGCTATACGCTATAGCAATTGATAAGCATGATGATGCGGCACTCCATGACATTGTTGTGGGAGCAACTGCCCTCATTCTGTATAGTATGGATGCCGTGTCGGAGGAAGGGAGCCTCCAATACGAAGACAATATCGATAATCTAATTGCCGCTCTCTGTAAGTCTTATTATTATTTATGCACACTACTGACGAGTAGTTGATAGGATCCCTATTTGTACTCGACGTCATCACGTCTCCGGTATATTTGCATGCATTCTCCCCCCCCCCCTCCCCCCCTCTTTCCCGAGTCGCTCGTTAGCAATTACGATCCTTTGGCTAATTGTGTCCTTTTTCGTGGTATCTTAATTGAGTCACTCCTTCATTTTGGATCGTTGTAGGGCTACTAGTACAATCATTTAATTGTTTGGTGCTGGACTTTATCTCGAATGCATTGGATTTTATTCGCTAATACTACCTGTGAGCTGAACAAAAAGTCTGGAATAGTAAAAATAAGTACTAAGAAAATTATGGATCACAAGTCAGATAGTGAAAATAGTCGGAAAAATAGCATAAATAGTCGAGAAATAGTACGAAGAATAGTCACGGATAGGAAACGAACCTACTAAAATGACTATTCTGTCCTTTTTGACTATTTTGTGCAAATAGTACTAAATAGTGCATAAATAGTACATAAATAGTACGAAAATAGTATTGTGTTAATTTGCTGATGTTTCAGGGTTTGATTCTGCGTCTCCGTCGCCCGCGCCACGAGCACGATCGAGGACGCTGGTGCAGTCAAAGTCGGTCAGCGGCACTTCACGGCAACCTCACAGTGAAAGGCGTCCCGACGCACCGGACCGGACCGCAGTGCCGACCACTTCATTCCTCAAGGTTGCTTTCCACTGACAACATAATCTCGCTCTACCGACAAGCCTATTATCGATGGCCAATAATCAGTCCAACATTCGTCACTGCAAGATGAAGCAGGACACCAAACCCAGACAAGTCACAGCAGACCCTCGAGGCTCGGATGGATCTGGTATGCAATTTGTCTCTCCATAGACCCTCTTGATCAACAAACGAGCAAGCAGTCACAAGGGCCATCTCCAGCTCTTATCCCTGAGATCGCTTCAACACCGCTTGCTTGCATTCAGCACTCTGGGAGGACTGGCGAGGTTAAAGGGTTTACTCCCATTTAAATGGTCCAACCCAAGTATCGCGAGTTCCCCTGTAGGCGTAAGTGCTTCGTTCAAACACTACCATCCCAAGGTCTGCAGAAGCAGCGTGTGTATCATGGAGTATTGTTTGCTAATACCTCAAGATCTGATAGCTGCACGATTTGCATGAAAGACCGGTTCAAGTCTTTACACCAGACCACTAGGTATGAGAAATGGCCAACATCCACGTCTAGTGCTGTTTGCTGACTACTCGACTGATAAATAGCACGAGCCAACTAATAATGTGCAAGTGCACCAGCTTGCAGTCGCTCCTGCGACCTGTATACGTGACGAGATCGACGCTGCTCAAAAAGACCTCGACGCAATAGTACCTATGCCACGCGTTACGCAACATGCTGTCGAACTTGTCGTTGGGTCGAACTCTGCCGCCTCTCAGATAGACACCATCAGTTCAGCATTTCTCCAACCATTCAAGACTTTCATAGTACCATTGCCAATGTACGATTTCTCGCTTGCTGCAGTGGAAGATTTAGACTGACGTTGTTACCTAGATTCGTCCTTACGCCGCTCAGATGGCGTTGGGGGTACTAACCAGCGCAACTCTGCGACCACGACATTATGGATCCGTTGATATAGAACGCGGCTGGCTTTGCTCTCCTCGGCGACGATGACAGTCTCGGACCAAGCCCAGTCCGATTTCGATGGGCCAGAAAAGCCCTCCCAGGATCACCGGGCCCTACCCCCCAATCACCTCTGCCCCGACTCCTCACGCAGAAAACTACACTTCAATGTCTTCCACCGCGCAGAACGACCACAGTTCATCTTCTCCGGTCCCTGCCGCCACAGCTACCCCAATCGTTAAAGGAACACCCCGTCTCAACCTCGATAATCTTATCGTACAACCTCGCATCAAGCCTAAGGACTTTGCAATGCCGCCATCTGTGCCAGGGCCAGAAACACCCTTGGCCACAGACTCTCCATCTCCTTCCGAGTCTGAAAGCTGGAGCGTCCCATCCACACGGCCCCCGTCCCAGGTGCCCAGCAGAACCCCGAGGGTATCAGCAGGTATACCCGGCAACAAGCCATTTGTTCCACCTCCATCATCACATCAGCAACAACTCCAGCAACAACGACGCCCTTCTACTTCCTCCGTTGCGTCACCCACGGCAATGCAGGCTGCGCAGAACCCAAGATCGCGGGTCTTTACAGCCCCAACAGCCCCTTCTTCGCCCCAACCCCCCTCAACCCCGGTCCGTGCACGCGCCTCATCAAACGCTCAATCAGATTCAAGCAAATTCTCACTTGCCAACTTGATAGCCTCCGCTCCAAAACTGAATAGAAAGTCTTATGGACGTTCAATTGCTTCGAGTCGCAAATCCGACTCCGACGGCGAGCGAAAATCTGTCACAGGTGAAAGTGGCATTAGCCTCACGCAAAAATACAGCGTGTGTCAGAAAATTTCAATGGTAGGGAGAGGCCCAATCTCGGTCGTACGACTCGTGCACAAATGGGATAGGACCGAGGAGAAGCTGTATGCCGTCAAGGTGAGCCCTGCACGTTCGTGCCTATCCCCCCTCCCTTTCCCCAGATACTACACCGTGGGTCCAAGTGTGCTTATCACTCTTCCTCATCCCTTAGGAGTTCCGGAAGCGTCGCAAGAACGAATCTGAAAAACATTATGTCAAGAAGCTTACGGCAGAATTCTGCATCTCCTCCACATTGCATCATGTCAACATCGTCGAGACCGTTGATGTTGTCCAGGACGAGAACAAGGCGTGGTGTGAGGGGGACCTATATGGGGCAATCAAGAAAGGGGACATGTCACCTAGCGAAGTCGAGTGCTGTTTCAAGTAAATATTGATGGGAGTGTCGTATTTGCACAGTCAACGCGTCGCACATAGGAATGTCAAGCTGGAGAACTTATTCTTTGACATGCAGGCTCATCTGAAGGTGTGCCTTCTTTCTCTCTCTCTCTCACCAACAATCAGTGGCTGAATGATTGACTGATGACTTATATTTAGATTGGTGATTAGGGTGCTTTGACAGTGTACTGTCTGTTGTCACAATTGATGTAGTTAAAGAAGCCTTAGCTTGGCATGAAACCATATTCATTAGGTATTTATGATGTCTCAGAATCCCATACTTGTTGACATGCTACTCCCCTGTCTAACTTACATTCACACCAAATTTAAGGACAAAAACAATTCAACATGGGCATAAATTTTGTAAACATTATTACAATGAAATGAGAGTCCATGAATAAAGTATACAATGGAAGGAACATAAAAATGGAAGTGAAGGCACTCCTAGTAACTACAACAGTCATTTTCCTACTACATCCTGTGGATAGTTGCACCTTACCCATTGGGAACCATGAACCATCTTGCTCAAGTCAAGCTTGGTATGTTTCCCTAAAACAAATAACATACTGGGTAAATATAATGATGGTCTTGGCATATATGATGGAACCCATAGAAGCAGGTGACCTTCTGGGCTAGCAATCCATCCACCACTCTGTAACCCCACCAAAGCCCTAATATGCTCTGCATTAAAATCAGTTTGGGTATACACATTGGAATCCAGCAAGGCATGAGATGGATTTGGAGAATAGCAGAGTGGGAGAAGAGCCTGTGTTGGAATGTGATAGGAGAACAGACTGCCCACATCATCTGGGGGATAATCCCACATATGTATAGTATTGTCACCTGAGCCAGACACAACTCTCTTCCCATCTGGTGAGAATGCCACTGAGGTTACCAAGTTAGTGTGTCCTGTGAGAGGGCTACCCAGCTGCAGTCCAGTCTCAGCATCCCACAAACATATGGTGTTGTCATATGAACCTGATGCAATCCTCTTTCCATCTGGTGAGAATGCCACTGAGGTTACTGGCCCAGTGTGCCCTGTGAGAGGGCTACCCAGCTGCAGTCCAGTCTCAGCATCCCACAAACATATGGTCTTGTCATATGAACCTGATGCAATCCTCTTTCCATCTGGTGAGAATGCCACTGAGGTTACAAGGTGAGTGTGCCCTGTGAGAGGGCTACCCAGCTGCAGTCCAGTCTCAGCATCCCACAAACATATGGTGTTGTCAGCTGAACCTGATGCAATCCTCTTTCCATCTGGTGAGAATGCCACTGAGGTTACAAGGTGAGTGTGCCCTGTGAGAGGGCTACCCAGCTGCAGTCCAGTCTCAGCATCCCACAAACATATGGTGTTGTCATATGAACCTGATGCAATCCTCTTTCCATCTGGTGAGAATGCCACTGAGGTTACTCCCCCAGTGTGCCCTGTGAGAGGGCTACCCAGCTGCAGTCCAGTCTCAGCATCCCACAAACATATGGTGTTGTCATATGAACCTGATGCAATCCTCTTTCCATCTGGTGAGAATGCCACTGAGGTTACTTGCTCAGTGTGCCCTGTGAGAGGGCTACCCAGCTGCAGTCCAGTCTCAGCATCCCACAAACATATGGTCTTGTCATATGAACCTGATGCAATCCTCTTTCCATCTGGTGAGAATGCCACTGAGGTTACTTCCTGAGTGTGCCCTGTGAGAGGGCTACCCAGCTGCAGTCCAGTCTCAGCATCCCACAAACATATGGTGTTGTCATATGAACCTGATGCAATCCTCTTTCCATCTGGTGAGAATGCCACTGAGGTTACAAGGTGAGTGTGCCCTGTGAGAGGGCTACCCAGCTGCAGTCCAGTCTCAGCATCCCACAAACATATGGTGTTGTCATATGAACCTGATGCAATCCTCTTTCCATCTGGTGAGAATGCCACTGAGGTTACAGGCTGAGTGTGCCCTGTGAGAGGGCTACCCAGCTGCAGTCCAGTCTCAGCATCCCACAAACATATGGTGTGGTCATATGAACCTGATGCAATCCTCTTTCCATCTGGTGAGAATGCCACTGAGGTTACAGGCTGAGTGTGCCCTGTGAGAGGGCTACCCAGCTGCAGTCCAGTCTCAGCATCCCACAAACATATGGTCTTGTCATCTGAACCTGATGCAATCCTCTTTCCATCTGGTGAGAATGCCACTGAGGTTACCCAGTCAGTGTGCCCTGTGAGAGGGCTACCCAGCTGCAGTCCAGTCTCAGCATCCCACAAACATATGGTGTTGTCATATGAACCTGATGCAATCCTCTTTCCATCTGGTGAGAATGCCACTGAGGTTACATTCTGAGTGTGCCCTGTGAGAGGGCTACCCAGCTGCAGTCCAGTCTCAGCATCCCACAAACATATGGTCTTG
Source organism: Scleroderma bovista (assembly GCA_037178675.1). Classification (NCBI taxonomy): domain Eukaryota; kingdom Fungi; phylum Basidiomycota; class Agaricomycetes; order Boletales; family Sclerodermataceae; genus Scleroderma; species Scleroderma bovista. The sequence continues at coordinate 25,304 of JAYMGJ010000233.1, forward strand.
TCATGTGAACCTGATGCAATCCTCTTTCCATCTGGTGAGAATGCCACTGAGGTTACCCAGTTAGTGTGCCCTTTGAGAGGGCTACCCAGCTGCAGTCCAGTCTCAGCATCCCACAAACATATGGTCTTGTCCCATGAACCTGATGCAATCCTCTTTCCATCTGGTGAGAATGCAACAGAGGTGTAGGGATGTCCTCTAATTGCCAGCTGAAGGTTTGGCCAGTGTAGCTCTCCTCCATCAACAATTTGGGCCAAATTTGAGTACTTGGGTGAGAACTCTGTATAAATGATGGATTTTACTGGAGAGAATGGCAGAGCTGAGATATACAGGTGTGGAGTGCTTTCCATGATGGCACCACTAAATGCACGGACAAACTTGATGGCATCTCTTGCTATTGCTGACACCTGTTTAAAGGTATCACCCTTCTAAATAATCTCATTAGCAGTGTTGGTTGGGATCAGATTCATAATAAACATACCTCCAGCCATGAAGCTATAGTTACCAGGTGTGAAGGCACAACATTGAGCACCTTCAATAGGCTGAGTGCTTCAATCCAGAAGAGCAATTTGTCCTTCAACAGCAACTCCATTTCTCGTGCCAAGTTCCTCCCAAACTGTACCTCCTGAACATGAACAGCCCAGAGTCGACAGGCATAAGACAAGTGGGCAGGGATATATTTATGGACTCGCCAGTCCAGGTCAGTGACCTTGGAGTTTGGTAGGTACGAGGTTTCCAATCGACAGATATTGAAACACAGCCCAGTTTTCATGACTCGAACACAAGCCCATGTAAGCTGACAATGAATGTCTTCCATTTTGATGGCAAACTCCATGCTCCGCGCAGGGTCGGCCAAGAAATCGTAGAATGATGCATGTAATGCACGGACTGGGGTTGATACATCAGCAATGCCACTCAACAGGGCACCCATGTGGTCGAGTATTGCCTCGACCTCAGAAAGATCATTGTCGGGGAAGTTGCGCCGCATCGCATCCAACGACTCCATTGGGAGAGGCTCCTGGGTCCACAGTATTTGTCGCATCACAGAGTGGAATCGCGACCGTGCCTTCGGGTCGTCCTCGATGATGTCTCTCAGAATGGTAAGGTACATCTCGTCCAAAAGTCCTTTTCCTGCTCCAGGCGACCCAGAGACCAGGGATTCGTATCGCTCCATGGCTGTGAACCCACCCTTCCGTAATTTGATGAACTCGCAAGCCAACCGAGCCCACTCGAATAACCCATCCGCCAGGTGTACGAGTCGTGAGATTTGTTGGCCAGTGAAACGATCCATCAGTTTTCTTCCTAGCTGAGCAGAAACGTATCGATGAATATCGCATTCGGCACTCGCAGTAGAGATGTCGTCCATGGATTTGGATGTGATGTGTGGAACGTCCTGCAGAGCCTCCACGATGTCAGGTAAAGGGCGGGACGTGATGAGAATACGAATGCTGGACGGGAGCTCGGTAACCTGTGCAGAAGCGAGAATGTTGAGAATTTGTTTCCGGGAGGCCTCGACACCGCTCTCATCGAGTGCGTCAATCACAATGACCACCCGTTCAACCAAAGACGTTGCAACTTTGGAGATGGGACCCAAAATGAAGTTGTCCCAGTGTTGCCGCACATCGCGCGTGGTGGATAACGCTTTATCACCTGCAATGACCTCGGCTAGAATCCGCTTGAAAGTAGGGTCACGATCAGCAAGATTACGTGCGATGGTGGTGAATATTTTTTCGTGGCGACGTTCAGCCTGTTGATCGCGGGTGAAGCAGAAACACGACCCAAGGGCTCCAAGAGATTTGAACCAGCTGGCGATTGTATGGGCGATGGCTGACTTCCCTTTGCCTGCCTGGCCATAGAGCCACAACACCTGAGGAGTATCAGGCTCCGAATTACTGATCCAGTCTACAATGTCCCCCAGGATATCAACCCTCGTGCCTTCCAAACAGACCTTATCGGCGACAAATGTAGCATCCCCCACATAGGCGAGCTCGTTAAGGGTGGCCGTTTGATCTGCATGGAAATTGCTTAGGACAAGTCGTAACCGTATGGAACCATCCTTACCCGTCTTTGAGAATAAATTCTCAATTTCATCGACTCGATTTAGGACACGCTGGACATCTTGTTGTATGTCTTTGACACCAATGTGCACGTGCTCCACATCCTTGCGAATGTCACCGACGACGTCGCAAATGTTCCCAACATTGGCTGAGATATTGTCAGCCTTGTCATCCAGCTCGTGAACGGTCGCCCAGGTATCCCGAGATATAAGGTCCCGACACTGCTGCGTCAAAACATCCAACGCGTTGCCATAGGTAGTAATCACAGTGTTGGTTTCATCCCCAACATGCTTCGCTGTTCTTACCCCTTCATGAAGAGACATCAGCCGAACATTGAAACTGAAGTGTGAGTATGACATACAAAAGCTTTTGATTTTAGAATATTTCTGGATGAAGTTGACACATTTGGGCATCAGTTCGGAGATTTTCGACAGAGGTTCCATTATCTTGGTGACCTTTTTGAGGGTACCACCTTCGATGAGGAAAGTATAGACATGGATGATTTTATCTAAGAGACCGCGGACCGACTGATCCATCGTGTCTTGTTTAATGATAGTCTGTCCACATATTACATACAGTGCAATCTTGTATAGCTTTGGGACGTACCTGAGCAGCCCATGATAGTGCACATAAAGCTAGTTTCGCATATGGGTGGATCTAAGCGCAGTTAGTGATGTGTGCACCAAAGGAAAGAGGACGCACGTCGGAAATTGTCTGGACAACGGAGATGAAGATTTTAATGGGTTGAAGGCATGAATTCACGTTATCGAATTGATCCACAACAGATTGGGATGTATTCACGCCATCGGACACCTTGTTCATGCTGCCTGGCATATTTTTCATCTGCGATAGGTCTTTTTGCGCAACTTCGAGACCGCTGACTAAATTCCTTGCATCATCAGTAGGAGGAACCTGAGGGCGGATGAGACCCCTGTGAACCTGAACCCAATATTGATTCTACTCCTTACCTGGAAAGGATCAGGTGTAGAACCCTGCGCTTCAGAAACTTGTTGTGCAGGAGACGAAGCCGTGTTGGTGATAGTATTTGTGGCAAGATTGTCCTGTCATCGATGAAGCCAAATAAAATCGGTGCTTAATACTCGATGATATGCATGTTGGCTCACATTTTGAACCTCCGAGGGAGGCGCGATTGTCGATATCTCATTGTTGGCATTGACAACCTTAGTTTTGTATCACCACAGAGATCAGAACACGATGCAAGATAACATACGCCTTGACTCTGCGTGAGCGCAATGTCTGCTACGGATGTGCCGGGGATAGGCACCGTTGCCTGCGGACGGAATTGCGCAATCATAAGGTTGATTGTCTCGCACAAACCCATTAATGCGCCGATGCACTTACCAAATTGATTGTATCTGGGTTTTGCTCGACGAGAGTGTTCTTTGAGGGCTTGCGAGAGAGGCTGAACAACTGTATTGCGGGGCAATTCAGTACAAGTACAGACACCTATGTAATACAACCGAAGTGCATACCTTGCGGCCAGCATCCAAAAGCCTGCCTGCACGAGAGGTGTTCCCAGAAGATCCCTGCTGTTTCGGTTAGTTTGAAGAGAGATGGAAGTGCGAATCCAAAGCACCAGATTCCGATTTTTTCCAAGCGAAGAGTGGTTCTTATTGCTATTATGTTTTGGCATGATTTCAGTGGTATACCTTGAGCACGAATGTGTAGTTTCAAAGACGATGATGAGTGTGGACTGAGGGTGTGTGAGCCACAGCTTGCAAGACGGCTGTGCCACTGCCACACGATTCTCTTACCTTTGGCCAAATATGGAAATCCACGGCCACGCTCAACCCCTCACCCCATATGTGGTCATGAGGGAACTCGACAGTACATACCCGCCGAGCAGCGTTCCGCCACCATAATATCACCGCGTTGATTTCATCATGTTCATCCTTTACCGTGCTCACCGCACTCATTTCAACACGCTCATCCTTGACCACACTCACCTCATTTATGATGGAAACTTCAACATGAATGAGGACAGTCCGGTTTCTGAGCTGTTCTTCGTTTGCACGACGGACTCAGAGCCCCAGCACGGTGACGTCGAGTATACATTAACAAGGCCAACTAGCATAGTAACTGTAAATCCACTGATCAGAGTTTCCCTTTCTTTTCGATCCATTGCCTGCTTAATATAGGGAGAATGGACGGAGCCCCCATCACAGGGTGTAAATCATGGTGACGTTGAGGTACAGGCAGTCCCGGAAGGATGGTGCGACACTATATGTCGTCATGCTGTGTGGTTGTAAGTCAGATATAAAAATAGTATTTGGGTTGTGGACGGAACTATCGCCGTGCTATGGAAAACACTGTTTTCCACGAACTGTCCATTTTTTCCTGAATGAAAAGTTCAAAGCGGAACAATAGCAACTTTTGTAGCAGCCTCAAAGTGCTCGTTGTGGCTTGACAACGAACATGCTCGAATGTCTGAGTACCTTATTGTCGTTTCCGGTAATAGAACTCAGAACAATCCGCGCCGAATCATTGTCATTGTCCTTCCTGTGAATCGCTGTGGTAAGTGCCACAGGAGTCTTGTATAGCGCTGGAAATGGTACATAAAGGAGAGATTAGGATACACAATCGTTCTGCATACCCAGTGATTATCCACAGCCCCATCAAGTGCAGACCGTTGTCTTCGATATATTCACATCGATTCCACAACTCACCTCCAATTTGAATAACGATGATGGACTTTGGGTGCCCTTCACGTCCCCAGCTAATCCCGCGTGCAACGCAGTCGGTGAAGCTCCACCCCGTTGACCTCGATACGTGGAACGACCGGGTCTATGCAGATCCATTTTACACGGAAGCTGAGCCGGACGAGCTAGACGAGCCATGGCCATATCGATTTAAGGTGAGCGTTTATGTGTCCGTCACTGGATCTAACATAGACTGACGGAGTGGGCAGAGCGGCGACCAGGTGTGGGTGTGTACGACGGGAGGAAACTGGCATCGGGGTCGGGTTGTCGGTCAGCCAAAGCAGGGCCGAACAAGACAGGTGCGCTGCAATTCCACACTTCATGCACTTGGACACTCACCATGAAACGGCGTGTGCATCAGGGTGAAGGTCTCTTCTGGCTTGTCGTGTTCAACAACAAGTTCCGTAAATATTTCGCCCCGCTGAACGGAGAAATCAAACCTGATACGCCGCACACGCGTAAGCTGTTGGACGAAGCAGGATGGTCGGAGAGCGACCGTTGGGAGTAAGCAAGGAAGTAATTGACCTGTTGTCGCTGGTCGACGGTAGTATTTTGATGGTAGTAATAGGAAGAGGACAAGCCAATTGTAGCACATCACAATCATTTTGTATTCATACGTGTTTTGACTTGCAACCACGAAGAAAAATGACCAAAACATATATGATGAATGGTCTCATCGAAAAGGTGTGCCCCAGGACCGACGAGCATTCGTGTCTTACAGCGTCCATCGCAGATGCAGTCCCCTGATCAGGACTTCAGGTGCGTTATGGGCGCGTCTGCAGCATCGATGGCTAACCGTGCTCCTGAAGGTTCATGGGACTAAACGACCTCATGAACGAAATCAAACAGGATCCAAACAGCTTCATTGGGGACGAATCAGTCGAGAACAAGGTTCTCCGACAAGTGCTCAAACTCGTCGAAGATAAGATATCCGAGGTCAAGAATCAGGCTGTCAAATGGTACGTATGCATACGAGTGGCACTGCACCACCATCGCCTGTATATGCTCAGTAAAATTCATGTAGCCTCGGCCAACTTATCAAGATCATGCGCGAGAGCCAGATGGAGTTCGTCGTCGATTCGCTCATACACTTTCTTGTGGGCAAAGATGAGGAATTAAGGGATATATCCGGTCTTGGTGAGTGGCCGTTGCATTAGGTGCAAGACTCGCTGTTCGAACAGTGCCAGCATTGAAAACAATCACATCCGAGTTGCCACCGGAGGGCAGGATCGCCGGAAAAGCATGTGCGAAGCTCACGCCAAAACTCTTAAACCAGGTGTTGAACGTGAGCAGATTATGTCGCAGGAGTCATTGGGGATGTCTAAACAACTATCGACAGCCCGAAACACCACCAGATACTCTGATCGAGACGCTATCCACGCTATCCATCCTGATCACCCGTTTCCCAGCCCACTTCTCCGATCCTCTCACAAAGCCACAACCTCTCGCAGCCATCGCCCCACTCCTAACACATTCACGCCCAGCAGTGCGGAAACGTGCCATTCTAACTCTGTCACAATTCTTTCCAGTGTCCCCTCCCGAGCTATGCAACCATCTTTTGCTCACAAACGTCCTCCCGAACCTCGAACCAAATGCCAGCTTGGAACAACAGCGTACGACAGTCAACCTTGTCACCGCGATCCTGAGACAGTCCCCACAACAGCTGACAGCGTCGCTCAGCCAGATTATACCAGGGATTTTGAGGGCCATTCAGCGTGACGATGATGAACTGCGAGAAGGGTGTTTACAGGTCTGCATCAGAAAGACTGGATAGCGAATTATATGGCTCATGCCGCTTTCCAGGCTTTAGAAACACTCCTACTGAGATCCTCGGCTGAAGCTACACCATTCGTGCCGTCCATCATACAGACTGGTATGCAGTACATCAAGTACGACCCGGTACGTTCCTTTCAATGATGTTGCGATCCACGTATTGATCGCGCAAAGAATTACACCGGAGGGGACGATGATGATGAAATGGCAGAAGCCGACGAGGAGGAAGAGGATGAAGAACTCGACGATGAGTCAGTCGAGACTTTCCCTGATGCGTTCCGTCCACTGACATGTCTAAAGGTACTCTGACGACGAGGATACATCATACAAGATCCGCCGTGCTGCCACCAAACTCTTGGCATCCGTAATCGTCACTCGCCCCGAGCTCCTCGTATCCCTGTACAAGCAAGTCTCGCCAGTGCTCATATCCCGGTTCGGCGACCGCGAGCAGACGGTGCGTCTGGAGGTCTGGGCGACATATGTAGCACTGCTCAACCAGACAAGCACATACGGAGGACTGCCTCAGGTTTCTTCGGATGGAGAGAACGTCATGCGTGGAAAGCGCAAGCGTGATAGCGAGGAGAGGATGGATGTTGAGGAGACCCCTTATACGCTTTTGAAATCCCAAATCCCCTCCCTGTCGAAAGCATTACTTGCCCAGCTCAGGCCGTCCAAGACCGCACCAACGACGCTGCAAGCCGGTTTCCAAGTCCTCCATGCTCTGCTATCCGTCCTCCCAGGATCGTTGCCCTCTCAAGTATCACAGATTGTCATCAGAGTTAAAAGTGTCCTGTCGCAATCACCAACGACGTCCACGTCGACGCTCCATCTTTCCTGTCTGTCTTTCCTTGGTCTCTTCTTCTCGACACACGCACCTGTCGTGTTCGCACCGTCCTTACCCACCCTCACCCCGGTCCTCCTCAAATCTCTCGGCGAGCGCCACCCACGCGTCGCAGCTGAATCTTTCCGTACTTTCTCTGCCCTGCTCAACGCGACCCGCCCGGTCAAAAATGGCGACTTCTCCGAACGCGTCTACGACCAGGCTCTCCAACGGCTCACCACGAACGACACCGACGCCGAAGTACGCACCTGCGCCGAGGACTGCATTGCCGATCTCTGGGTGTGCGCATCAGACGTGGTGAGGACCAAGGACGGGAGAGAATGGCAGGCTATATGTCGTGCAACGGGGAACACAGCCGGTGCTGTGCGCGTCGTCACCAAGGTAGCACGAGAAGTCGAGATGAGCGATGCATGGGTGGGATCATGCGTCGAGTGGGTGATGGGGCTGTTGAAGAAGAGCGGAAGGGGAGGCAAAACAGAGCTTTTCACTGCGCTGGATACGCTGCTCAGACGGTACGTGCTTGCTTTGCTTTTTTTACCACCCCCCGGACCACATTTACCTATATATGCGTCAGATACCAGTCTGGCGTCCCTGCCGACCTCCCGCAGATGCTTGTTCTGCAGGTTAAGCCATACATCACCACGTCAGATATCTCAGTTCTCTCCCAGGCACTTTCCCTGCTCGCTGCCTTGCTCGATCTCGCCCCATCCACGACCTTCCCCGCCGTCGAGCGCGAGCTACTCACCGATATATACCCGATCGCGCATTCCCCGCTCGTGTCCGGCGCCGCACTCGACGCCCTTCTCGCCTTTTTCTCTGCACTTGTTCAGGCCGACCTACAGATCGCGACCCATGTCGTGCCGAACCTTGTTATCGCCGTCGAGAAAGGGCAGAGGACAGATGCGAACGTGATGAATGTGGCCAAGTGCGTAGGAGAGGTGGTGAGGAGCCAGCAGGCTGTGGCAGCAGGCACGATTGCAGAGTATTCGAGGTACATTAAGGTGTGTTGTGGACGCGGTGTGTTAATGGCTGATGGCTGATTGATTTTCCTGCCCATAACAGAAATCGTCGAAGGCGCATGTGTCGACTGTGGTGCTGAGCTTGCTTATTCTGGGGGAGTTAGGGAGGTTCATGTAAGCCTGCTATGCATTATATGAGAGGTGCTGGACGCTCACGCAAAATAGCGACATGTCTCCTCAACATGATGTATTCAATAATGTAATCGAGCATTTTTCTGCAGGCGAAGAAGGGGTTAGGACCGCCGCGGCGTTCTCTGCTGGTATACAACTGTTTCGGAAATTCTTTTCCGAGTGGCGCAAACGCGCGCAAAGAAAAAAAAATCGAAAAAATCGGAAAAATCATCTTGGTGGATTCCAGTCCCTCACACTCGTTCTTTCTGCTTGATAGAAATGTCTGACAACGGCTCCGACCCCTTGGATGGCGATTTCGACACCTTTACCAAATTTCCTCAAGAAGATGAGAGCGGCCATGCTGGCAGCCAGAGCTCAGAAGTTGAGTTCATTGATGATGACAGGCATGGCAAGCGTGACGAGCTTGATGAGCTTGATGAGTCAACAGATGAGGATATTCGTCAGATACAAGGTAAGGCTTGCATGTCCGAGGTTTCTCACTTGGCTGAAAATTTTCCCGGAAGATGTTATCACCGCCCAAGAGCCTAGCTTGAAGATTCGTATTCCCGCGAAGCTGAAAAGGGCACTCCCACCATCAGAGGTGATCTCCCCTCCCACTCGGAAGAATATTGCGAGACTGGGTCCCTCGGATGGTTGTGCGACGGAGTTCCCCCTTACGAAGAAGGCTCGCGGTCGCCCCAAGAAGGCCCAGGTACCTTCTGAAGTACCTTTGCTACCTTTGACAAGCTGTCCGCTGTTTGTCGAGGTTCAGGTTGACCCTGTAGTCACGAAAGGTCATGGTGGGACTATCAAATATCAGGAACAAGCTCCCTTCATCCTTGGTCCCTGCACGCTTTTGTTTTCGGCTTCGTGGGAGGACTTACTCTCACTCCTCGCCAAGCAGGTCTATGCCAAATCACCTGTGTGCTTGGTGGTTGACACAATGGTGTGGCGATTCTGTGCGAGTCGCACAGCCAAGGTGGACTCATTGCCCCTCACGAGCAAGAAAGGCTTCGAGTACATGGTATCTCATTTGCAGGTATCGCCATTGAGGGCTTCTGGAAATCTGTTTATCAAGATGACAAAGCCAACAGATGGCCATGAAGGTCCTAAATGTGATACCAGTGGTGATGCTAATTCAGTTCATGTCTCTAGCCTTGGGCAGTGAAGCCCACCACCCATGAAGCTTTGAAGAGTGATGATAATCAGTCATCATCAAAATGTACTGTAAGTTCAAAACACATCATGAACAATGTCTACCTGAGCTCTTTTTAGGTCTCACTTGATGAGAAGCTGGCCTCAATTCTACAGAAACTCCAGGATACCTATCCAATAGGTCTTTGTGATTGTCATCCAAAGCTACGATGCTTTCATCATGGTCCAACTGATAGACATTATGAACTCACCTCTGCCTGTGAAAAAGTGTGGGTGCATGCAATTGTATGTCATTTATTGTTTGATGGATTGCTACTGAGTCAAAGATATGTAGCTCAAGAAAGCCACAGACACTAGAGTCCCCCCTCTTAACTCAAAGTTTTCTGGGCCAGATCAGGTTATCAAGGTTTCTTTAGCCCCTCAGGTTTCTACTGGTTCACTTCCAGGAGTTCCAGGTCAGCATCAACCCATGTACATGATGCCTCCCTTTCCTATGCCAGCATCTCCATGGCCTGGATATGGTATGTACCCAGCAGCTCCAATGACCCCTACCCCTGCACCTATCAATGATCACATTCCATCCTCACCAATCATGGAATCCTGCACTCTTGATGAGTTTTGCAACCAGACTGGCCTTGGAGATCATGAGCATGAAGGCTTGGAGAAATTGGGATACCAGGTAGGTGACAGGTTACAGGATGTTGAAAAAGAGGACATCAAAGCTGCTGGATTTCATCCTTGTGAGTGGAACCGAGTTGTCCATGCTGAGAAGAAGTATTGAGCCTTGGTGAAGGCAGGATGCCTCTGAGTACTGGTTGACAGATATTCTCTTTCTTATACCCCACTCTTGTCACTCATTTTGCTTACCATGTTACTCTGAGCCTTTAATGTTCTTTCTGCTTCTCACATACCCATTAACCCTTTTAAGTTTTGTTTACTCTACTTTCAGCAATGATATTTGTGGTATGTGGGAACTTGTGGATGATCAAAGGAATCCTGAATCCTGATACCAGCCTCGAGTCTTCTCAGGGGTCACTGCTTCCATACAAATTGCAATAAGGTCATCTAGTGGTGTCTCACTGTTCTCCAATCTTTGGGAATTCCAGCGAAGGAATGCCTTGACTATGCAGATGGTCAGTAGTATATTTGTCCATGATGAAAATTTCTTCCTAACTCACCAACATTGAAACTCTCTTCAATGGGATTATAATCAGGGGAATAGGGGGGAAGAAACACAAGATGGCATCCTGTCACAAGAACAACTCAATATTTGATACAGAGGCCAGATGAGACATTAATTTCCTTACCAGCAGCTTCTACAACTTCACGCAAAGCCTCACTTTTCATCAGCAACTTGACAAAAGTTCTGGAGGTCTGAAAAAATCTGGGAAACTGAAAAAATCTGATATCAGAAATTCTCAGAAAATTTCAGATCATCAGTTGGCCAGACACTCAGAAATGGGCTTTTCTGATATCAGACCAGCAGTTTCTCAGACTGTCAGATTGTCAGTTATTCTCAGACCATCAGGCTCCCAGACTGTCAGATTGTCAGACCACCAGTGATTCTCAGAACATCAGGGTCCCAGACTGCCAGACTGTCAGATATCAGCACATCAGCTGGTCAGGAATTATCAGACCACCAGTTATTCACAGACTGTCAGGGTCCCAGAAAGCCAGACTGTCAGGCTACCAGATGTCAGACTGTCAGACAATCACATATTCTCAGAACATCAGGGTCCCAGACTGCCAGACTGTCAGACAATCACATATTCTCAGAACATCAGGGTCCCAGACTGTTAGACTGTCAGGCTACCAGATGTCAGACTATCAGACAACCACATATTTTCAGAACATCAGCACCCCAGACTGCCAGACTACCAGATGGTCAGATGTCAGACTGTCAGGCCACCAGCTATTCTCAGAATGTCAGGGTCCCAGACTGTCAGACTGCCAGATGGTCAGGAATTATCAGGCTACCAGTTATTTTCAGACTTTCAGTAATGTCAAGTATTTTCAGCCTGCCAGACTGCCAGAGTGTCAGACATCAGCACATCAGGTTTGCAGATTGTCAGACAACCAGATATTTTCAGGTTACCAGCCATTCTCAGACTACCAGACTATCATATTTCCAGGCTATCAGATTATCAGACCATTTGACCCTCAGCCTAGATCACAGCTAGACTCAAATTAAAATAGCACCATCAAAAGTCCAAATTGCAAAGTAGAAACAAGAAACAAATTACTCAGAATCTGGTTCAAAACATTTAGCCCTTCCAGATGGGTGCCTCAACCTAGCTGCCACAGCATCCAAAGTGGGTTTGGCATGGTAAGCCCCCACATACTTCTGAGCTCCTAACAAAATCTTCTTCCACTGCTTATGTGTAAGGCAATCCACAGACTCCATCACTTCATTAGTAGCATATCCCCAATTATTTTGACTGAACCTTTGCTGGGACTTGGGCAAGGGGACATATTGTCCTGTTGACCAAGCTTGAAAAGCTCTCTCAACCTGATATAAATCAGCTGAAAATGGGAGAATGGAAGGAAAATAAAAACTTACTGCAACTGTAGCCAATGCCAATGCACCATGAGGGAAACACTCTGGACGCTCTCTTGCACTTTCATTAATAACACGAGTGGACTCAAGATAAAATGCAAATGTGTCAAGGATGCATTCATGCTGAAATGCACCCTTCGGCACCTGAAACATAGTTAATCTACTAATACTCAACAGTTCTATCACTTACAGGTTCACCCAAGTCTCCCGCAGACAGAGTTGCCCACATATATGGCAATAAGGTAGGAACAACATTCAGTTTTCGACCATGGGAATCAACACTTTCAATAACTTCAGGTACAGCCCATTTCACATAGTCTGCTCGGTCCTCAGGAGAACCAAGCTCCTGATATCGATTGAAGAAAGCCTCAACTGCCTGAAGGGCACATGCAGCAAGCTCACTACGCCAATCATAGGTATGTTGTTTTATCTCCAAGCATGTAAGTAAAAGCTATAGAGTCACTTCAGGAACCACTTTTGATGAGCATTTAGCCTGAATAGTTTAGTATCGCAATTCAGCCAAATAGCCTATAAAACCATGGTCATCCCAGGGAAGGTCTGCTTCCCTCCTGGGATGGGCCATTGTTTTTATAATCCCATCCCAGGGCTGGTCCATGCCATATGGGATGGCCCATGCTTGCTTGTGGTGTCAGGGGTCCTCATACAGTTTTTTTTTCATTCCTGCTTAGTGTTTTAAAGTCCAGTCCGGTCTGGTCTATTGCCTCTTTCTCTTTTTGGAGGCAACCAGACTATGACTAGTTATTTCAGATCTTGCTTGGACCACAACTGAACCAATAGCAACTGGTTGCATGTGGTTGCATAGGGCAGTTGCAACCAGTTTCTTGCACAAATGAAGTACTCTCTTGATTTGTGCACAAAAGGGGATCTAAAATCAATTTTAAGCATGCAAAACAGGGGTCCTTGGTCTTTGTTTTTTACTAGATTTATGTATTATGTGTACTAGTTAGTCACCAACCAATAGCCCTCAACTAGTCTCAACAAAGACTGGCTGTGACTGGTTTGCAACAGATTTCTGGTACCAGTCCAATTCAGTTGCCAGGCTTTTTGCAGTCCTAGGACCAGACTTTTAAACACTATTCCTGCTTACTCCAGATTGTTTTGTATTTTCTTTCCACACTGCACATTCCCTTGCTGCAAATGGGTTCTGTGATATTGCAAAACCATCTTCATGCTTTATTTGCTTCTCTAGTCTGGTGACTTTTACCTTCTTCTTCCTTAGTACTGGGGTGATGGACAAAACAATATGGGGTATAAAAGTGAGCATGATTACTTCTTGAATATTACATGACACTTCTGTGAATAGCACAATCACCACCATCTATTTAGTTGTTACAAGTGCTCTACCTATGGACAGGTATAACGTAGCTATAGTAGGAGAGAATGACATTGGCCAAACATTGACAGCACCTTTTGGGTGTTGGAATGTGAGAAGATGCAGCTGGCTCCCTACCAAATCACAGTTGAGGGATAAGGTTCTACATTCTGGATCTGGATGTGCATCCACCTTGGTGTATATGTATAGATGTGGACTTTGCAAATTTTGGGACATCTTGTGATTATGTCAGGAGGCTGCACAAATGTATAATTTTTGTCCACACTGCTGACATACCATGTCAAAGCTATCCAAAAGACAGTTATCCAAGCATGAGCAGTGATGAAGATTGTAATGTTCTACAAGTTGCTCCTCCCTTTTGCACTTGGTTTTTTTTTGGACAGGCAATAATAATGTGGAGAAACTGGCTAGTTTATTTCTACAAAAATGCTGAATTGGACACCCTGTTAGATGGCTGGTCTGAGGAAAAATGGTGTTACATGCTATCTATCTTGTGATGGGGTGTGTGGATTCCATAAACTCACTGGTAAACCTGTTTCAGGTGGAAGACCTGGTGAGCCTAATACACAGACATGCATGAGATGCTCCCATTTGCAACAGAAGTGGATGTTGAATGTTGACCAAACCACTTGTTGAGAACACTACTGTATCACACACAACCTAATACTCCAGGAGTGACCTTGTTAAACAAGGTGATAATATATAGAGGGGTGCTTGCACAATCAGGAGGTGGGTTTGTACCAACAGACTTGGCCCTGCCACTTGCACTTGAACTCTAAGCAAGCCACTACATTACTACACAAATCCACCCACCTCCTGATAGTGTGGGCACCCCTCTATATATTATTCCTAGCATCCTTAGATAGTTTTGGGCCAGTTGAAGTTACTCTGTAATTTTATAATGGGTGCACGGTCCTTACAAGGCTGCTCAAGAATGACAATATGAAAGAATGGTCTGAATTGAAAAATATCTAGTATGGGGCACCCTAGCAGCTGAAAGTATGATTTTATTACTGCAAGATTTAGCCTGATATCTAGTGTTTTCAGCAAGATATCACTTGCACAAGTTTACCATATTTCTGAATCACACTTTTGCTCAGAAATGCCTGACTGCTGTCCATTTTTCAAACAGCAATAAAAGCCTGGTCCTAGGACTGCAAAAAGACCAGCAACTGAACCAGACTGCAGTTGCTGGACCTGGGGGTTGGGTGATTGGTCTAGTTGTGATTGCATGAGCTTGTGGGAAAATATAAAACTAGTTGCAGGGCTACATGAAGATCAAGTACCTCTGTTTTTGCACAAATCAGGGGTTCTTGGTTTGCATGCTTAAAATTGGTTGCAGACCCTGTTATGACCATGTCCAACTCTATATCTTATCCAGTTACTCCAGTTGCATCACAGCTCTCCAGCTCAACTCTGGTCGTTTGCAACTTACTCTGGTCATGGTCATGCAGATACACCTCTGTTAAGTATGACCCTTGGGCTAGACTCTATTCAGTCCTTACTACACTTCCCTGTCAACCCTGCTTTGCTTCAAGTTCTCCACATCTTGTTATATCCTATGCCTTGTATCATTTTCACCAGACCTGGTTTATTTTACCTGGACCTGACTTTATTTTCATCAGACCTGACCTAGTACTTTCTCTGGTTATCCCTTGTCTGCTCTTCAGGGTGTTTACTTGTCACCATATATACTTGTCCCTAGTTCTTACTGTATAAGTACTCTGTAGTTAATCCTGTACTCTCCAATCTGAAATCATCTAAGTTACTACTCCTGCTCCTTGTCCATCTCCATCTGATCAGAACCTACACAAGGGATCAACACTTGTTGTCCTTGTCATTGAATCCAATCAGTTGCAACTCTGGCTCAGGCTAACCTCTTCCCAAACCTCTGACCTCATCTCTCATCTGTTTTCATCTGGACTTGACCAGACCCCATACTGGAGTAGACCCAGACTTGACAGATCCCCTGTTTTGTGCAAAAAAGGGGATCTTGATTCGTGTGCTGAAAATTGGTTGTGAACCTCCTTTTCTGTGCAGATCAATTTCAGACCCCTTATTTTGGGCAAATCAGGTAGTCTCAATTTGCATGGCTAAAATTGCTTGCAGACCCCCTAATTAAAAACTGGGTGTGATTGGTTTGGTTGTGGTCTGAGAAATATTGAAATTTCTGCAACCAGTTGGGGTCTGGTTGCCTCCAAAAATGGGAACACTACACTTTGATGTGCATGGAAGCTTGCCATCATGGTTGAGCAGGAAAGGTTCAGTTGGCATGACACATGAGGTGTGAAAAATGACTGATGACCATGATGAGAGGGGATGGTGATGAGGGATAAAAAACTATGATGACAGTGACGAGAGTCATTGAGAAATCATTGCAATAGATGTCTGCTGATAGCCTTGAGGCTACAATGGGACATCCCACTTGCACATAAAAATACCAATGAAATGTCCCATTGTACCAGGCTGTGATGAATGTTTCATTTTTATGTAGTGATATGTCAAGAACTGAGTCACTCTAAACACCTCCACCCACCTCTGCCTGCTTTCATGTCACTCACAATGCTGGTGGGATAGTCCATCCTAAATATTGAAAATAGTTGCTTTGTATCATATCATGGATATGTGGGCATAAAATACAGGTTGTGTTTTCTACAGACATAAAGGACAACAATAATAGATGCTCACCAATGGATGTTTTGTCAAAGTCCAGCTATTGAATAATGATGCCATATTTTGTATTCATGTGCATTTTACTCCACACACTCTCACCAGTACTTTTTTTTTTTCATTATAGTGCATTGGGTGATAACACCCATATTGCACTCTACTGGCTACACATCAAACTACCAAACAATGAGTCTGAAGGATCTGACCACATGCCCACATAACCACCCAACTGGCAGGTACAGGCAGGGCTGGGCAGCCTAGGCTGCCTGAAAATGCACACTATGTAGCTGAGGGGGTGATAGGGGGGAGATAGGAGAGAGGGGGAGCGGAGGGGGTGGGGGGGGGGTACTATGAGCAGACAAGCTCTCTGGCATGGGGAGCAGGGGGCAGGGGGGCTCCTGGGGGGGCGACCATGGCCTCAACGACTATCTCAGGGTGGGCCCGTATGGCAATGTAGAGGTCGCCATTGGAGTCAAAATTCACAAAACGGGGCATGTCTACCTGGTAGATGACCTCAACAGCCTGTTGGCAGTCCTCTGGGAGATCAAAGGGGTAGTAGGGGACCATTGAGGAGTCGATGTGTCAGATGAAAGGGGGGCAGTGAGCCTGATCAAGGACAGGCTGCAGCCACCTGTGATTGGGATGGGTAATGCCCTCCTGGGCAATGGACATGGATAAAGCAGATGAGGGGGAGTGGGGGGGATAGGCTGGCACCACTGTAGGGGCGGTGCGGGGAGAGAGGGGGGGATCAAGGGAGGCCTCATGTAGGGCACGGAAGGCATTGAATTTGCGCTGGAGTGCCACAACTTCCTTATGGAGCTCCGCCATGAGGTCAGTGAGGGTAGAGAGGGGAGGGGGTGTTGAGTCGTAGTGAGGCTGCGGCAACTCGGCGTCAGCCACAATGACGACAAGTATGATATCATAGTCAATACATAGTATAAATATATAGCTCCGACAAATAGGAGATGACCTTCTACGCCCTCGTTCCTTGACTGCTTACTCTGAGTGCCTCGCCTTACGTCTCCACTGCGCACCGCTCTCGCGCACTACGTCCGCTCGTAGCCTTCATAGGTTATGAGCCCTGATTGCTCATTCTAGGTGAGTACTCAATTCATATATCGACGAAACAAATCTGTTGTCTTGCTCTACCCCTATGTCGTCGCAAGAAAATATCGAACAAGTGTTGATGGCGATGTTAATGGACGAGAATGCCAATACGAACGTAAATACGAATGTTATGCCCACGGAAGAGGAGACGTACGAACCTCCTCCTCCCCCATATATGCAAAGTTGCTTTCTCGGAGCACTTGGCAGCTGGAAAATGTCGGAGCCGCTTGACGATACGAACTGGGTCACATGGAAGGGGCAGATGACCTCGATGCTTCGTGTTAATAAAGTTTGGGGTCACTGTGATGGGACCATTGTCCCCCCTGAAGTGAACGAGCCTCGTGCTTTCGACAAGTGGGCTACCGCCGAAGAGGTAACAAAGTTGCTAATTTCGGGAAACCTAAAGGCTGCGCAATTTGTTCATATTGCGCAGGCCGTTACGGCCAAGCAAATGTGGGATAACCTCACTGCTGTCCACGAGATGTGCGGACAGCAAAGCATCATGGCGCTACGTCGTACCCTTTACCATACAAAGGCTGTTGAAGGCGACAATATTACCGCGCACGTGAATACAATGCGCTCGTACCAGGCGACCCTTCATCAGATGGGCTCGAAGGTAAATGACGAAGACTTTAAGAGCATTTTAGTTTCTTCGTTGCCCATCACATGGGATGCCTTTACAGCCTCGTATCTCGGCTCTCAGACTGGGAATGCAGTCATGACTTCACAAGAACTCGTCGCCATCATTCGTGACGAGTATAATCGAAGGAAGACTGTGCCTGGCACTGAAGAGGGCCAAGATGAAGGCAACTCGTCTCTGACGATGACGGCACAGCCGGCGACAGGCCCGCGGGGGAAGAAGAGAGCTCGTGAGGAGAAGAAGGAAAAGAGTGGATCGAAGAAACGTACCTGTGCTATTTGCTTCCGCGACAATCATGTCACGGACGATTGCTTTCATAAGGGGAAGCCCAAATGCAACAATTGCGGGAAACTTGGACATAAGGCTCCTGATTGTTGGAGCCCAGCCGCGGGGAAGAAAACCAAAGGCGTTCCTACAAAAGGTGGTAAGCGTCGAAAGGTTGAGCGTACACAACAGGTACGCGATGTAAAGGAAGACAAAGAGATGACGGACGCTACGTACGTCACTCAACAACATATATCGCCCGACAATACTGATGCGATTACTTCTGATTCGTGGTTGGCTGACTCAGCCACCTCTTTGCACATATCAAATAAAAGAGAAGCTTACCGGTGTTTTACTCCACTCCATACACACATAAAAGGAGTCGGAAATGTACTTGTACCTGTTGAAGGGAAAGGTTCCGTTGAGCTCAAAAGTCGGGTTAACGAAAAGAATATAACAATTGTCTTACCAAATGTATTATATGTTCCTAGTGCTCCAAATAGTCTTGTCTCGTTGACGCGACTTGATGAGAGTGGTGGACGTGCCACTATGGGAAACGGAATCATACAACTATATGATAAAAATCAAATTTTAATTGCTGTTGGACAACGAGTTGAACGAATGTACTTACTTAACGTTTCCATGGCGACGCCGCCACAAGATTCCTCAGCGACCAAAACAGTCCTATTTACTTGGGCCAATTGGCACCGCCGATTCGGGCATGTGGGTATTAGTGGGTTACAACGAACGTTCTTAAATGTAACTTCATCTGACTCACCTATGACTACCTGTGAGGCATGTATACAAGCCAAACAAGCCCGTGCACCGTTTCCGAGACATGCTGAACATTGTGCTCGGAACACGGGGGAATTGACCCACACAGACTTGTGGGAGGCATGAACCATTGGCCACAATGGAGCCAAATATTTTCTTTCGTTTGTCGACGATCACAGCCGCTGTGTGGCAATCGAGTTCCTGAAAACTAAAGATCAGACCGCCAGTAAAATAAAAGGTTATGTTGCGTACCTAGAACGTCAGTATGACATGCAACCTAAGGCTTTTAGAGCCGATAATGGCGGGGAATATGTGAACAAAGACCTCGTAAACTGGTGTGAGTTGAAAGGAATAAAATTTGAATATACAGCTCCACACTCACCAGAGCAAAACGGAGTTGCTGAGCGCATGAATCGAACTTTGGCCGAATTGATGCGTGCGATGTTGATCGCGTGGGAAGTACCGACTTTCCTCTGGCCAGAAGCTGTCGCGCATGCCGCATACTTGAGAAATCGTACCCATACTTGGGCGCTTGATCGTTCGACACCACTTGAATCTTGGTGTGGTCAACGGCCGAATGTGTCTCACTTGCAAGAGTTCGGATCACCTGTTTGGGTGTTGATGGAAGGTCAAAATGTGTCTAAACCACATAGTTCAGTCAAAAGCCCTCGCAAAAGTGGGTCATCGGACATGTACATTTGCCTGTAAAGGTGGGACTAGCCGACGCCGGCCGATGCTCGCAAAACTGGGCCAGGCCGATGTTTTCTATTATTGCAAATCTAGTACAGGCCTGAGGGACATTAATCACTGCAAAACTGGGATGGGCTGATGTTTGATAAAAATTGCAGAACTGGGACTGGTGGGAGCATTGTAAAACTAGGTCAGGCCTGTTGAACAAAAAAATTGACAAGTGTTGCAAAGCTGGGACTGGCCGATGTTGTAGATACATTGCAAAACTGGGTCAGGCCTGTTGAGAAAAAAGTTGTCAATTACTGCAAAACTGGGTCAGGCTGACATGGCAGAATGGGGTCAGGCCTTTTGAGGAAAAAATTGTCAAGCATTGCAAAACTGGGTCAGGCTGACATTGTATATACATTGCAGAACTGGATCAGGCCTGTTGAGAAAAAAAGTTGTCAAGCATTGCAAAACTGGGTCAGGCTGACATTGCAGAACTGGGTCAGGCCTGTTGAGGAAAAAGTTGTCAAGCATTGCAAAACTGGGCCAGGCTGACATTGCAGAACTGGGTCAGGCCTGTTGAGGAAAAAGTTGTCAAGCATTGCAAAACTGGGCCAAGCTGACATTGCAGAACTGGGTCAGGCCTGTTGAGGAAAAAGTTGTCAAGCATTGCAAAACTGGGTCAGGCTGACATTGCAGAACTGGGTCAGGCCTGTTGAGGAAAAAGTTGTCAAGCATTGCAAAACTGGGCCAGGCTGACATTGCAGAACTGGGTCAGGCCTGTTGAGGAAAAAGTTGTCAAGCATTGCAAAACTGGGTCAGGCTGACATTGCAGAACTGGGTCAGGCCTGTTGAGAAACAAAGTTGTCAAGTACTGCAAAACTGGGTCAGGCCTGTTGAGCAAAAAAGTTGTCAACCATTGCAAAACTGGGTCAGACCCAAAATTGATACACATTGCAGAATTAAATTACTGTGCTGACTACCAAAAATGTGGACCATTGATTAGGCAATATTGTGTACTGTTGGTGTGATAGTGTTGACTACCAAAGATGTGCAGCTTGGATTATCTAATATTGTGTTCTATTGGTGTGGTAGTGCTGATTACCAAAAATGCGGACTATTGATTAGCCAATGCTGTGTAGTGTTGTTGTTGTAGTGTACTACCAAAAATGTGTAGTATTGATTACCTAATGTTGGGTACTCTTGGTGTGGTAGTGCTGATTACCAAAAATGCGGACTATTGATCAACCAATATTGTGTGGTGTTGTTGTAGTGTACTACCAAAAAAAGTGTAGTACTGATTACCTAATGTTGTGTAGTATTGATGTGATAGTGTTCATTACCAAAAATGCGGACTGTTGATTAGCCAATATTGTGTAGTGTTGTTGTTGTAGTGTACTACCAAAGATGTGTAGTATTGATTATCTAATGTTTTGTACTGTTGGTGTGGTAGTGTTGATTACCAAAAATGTGTAGCTTGGATTACCTAATGTTGTGTACTGTTGGTGTGGTAGTGCTGATTACCAAAAATGCGAACCATTAGCCAATGTTGTGCAGTGTTGTTGTTGTAGTGTTGATTACCAAAAATGTGTAGCTTGGATTACCTAATGTTGTGTACTGTTGGTGTGGTAGTGCTGATTACCAAAAATGCGAACCATTAGCCAATATTGTGTAGTGTTGTTGTTGTAGTGTACTACCAGAAATGTGTAGTATTAATTACCTAATGTTGTGTACTATTGATGTGGTAGTGTTGATTACCAAAAATGCGAACTATTGATCAACCAATGTTGTGTAGTGTCATTGTTGTAGTGTTGATTACCAAAAATGTGTATCTTGGATTACCTAATGTTGTGTACTGTTGGTGTGGTAGTGTTGATTACCAAAAATGCGGACTATTGATTAGTCAATATTGTGTAGTGTTGATTACCAAAAATGTGTAGTTTGGATTACCTAATGTTGTGTACTGTTGGTGTGGTAGTACTGATTATCAAAAATGCGGACTATTGATTAGTTGTTGTAGTGTACTAACAAAAATGTGTAGTATTGATTATCTAATGTTGTGTACTGTTGGTGTAGTAGTACTGATCATCAAAAATGCGGACTATTGATTAGTTGTTGTAGTGTACTACCAAAAATGTGTAGTTTGGATGACCTAATGTTGTGTACTGTTGGTGTGGTAGTGTTGATTATCAAAAGTGCGGACTATTGGTTAGTCAATATTGTGTAGTGTTAATTACCAAAAATGTGTAGTTTGGATTACCTAATGTTGTGTACTGTTGGTGTGGTAGTGTTGATTATCAAAAATGCGGACTATTGATTAGCCAATATTGTGTAGTTTGGATTACCTAATGTTGTGTACTGTTGGTGTAGTAGTGCTGATTATCAAAAATGCGGACTATTGATTAGCCAATATTGTGCAGTGTTGTTGTTGTAGTGTACTACCAAAAATGTGTAGTATTGATTACCTAATGTTGGGTACTCTTGGTGTGGTAGTGCTGATTACCAAAAATGCGGACTATTGATCAACCAATATTGTGTGGTGTTGTTGTAGTGTACTACCAAAAATGTGTAGTACTGATTACCTAATGTTGTGTAGTGTTGATGTGATAGTGTTGATTACCAAAAATGCGGACTATTGATTAGGAAATGTAGTGTAGTGTTTGTGTATTGGAGTTGATTACCAACATTGTGTAGTTTTCATTAACTAAATTCAGTAGTGTCAACACTTGATTACATAAGCTCTCCAAGCGCCACTACTCCCAAAACATTACCATATTTGGTCAATAGTTGACTTCAAATATTCCCACCTTTGTTCTGGTACTTTTCTTCCCCTTCTGTGCTTCATCCCTGGTCCAAATGTACTGTAAAAATGATTCTGTATCCCATATTACCCTATAGGATCATCATTGGACCCTCATCTAAATGTGCAAGGGGCTCTGTATCCCCAGAGAGTAGTGCAGGCTTAGAAACACCAAAAATGTTCGCATTTTTGATACATTCAACATATCAGCTTAAAGAATGCATCCCCATACAGGGGATATATGTACCTACAACATATTTACAGTCCACAGCATGGGATCCATGTCCTGGTGCGATGTTTTATGTTTTTCCTTTGCAAACATATCACCATGGCAGGCAATTACTAGGAGGTATGGTGGCTACTGGATGGTCTCCAGTGGTATTACTATGCTATACCAAAGTCCCAATACAATCTAGTGAGCAGCTGACCACTCCAAGAGGAGCAGCATAGAAAACAGCACTTTCATAACAATAGGTGCTGTATGATCCTCCAGGTCAGGTATGCACAATATGACTATCTCAAAAGCTGGGGGATACCATACAGTAGTGGATACAATTTACTCAAGTCAATACCGCTTGATGTGGGGGAGGGAAGGGCACAATAAGATACAGAAGGCGTGGGAAAATACCCCACAAAATGCGGAGATATGCAAAAACATTACATATCACACAACACATAACATCTACTGACCTAGAAATGCTACCAACAGCCTACTAATATCACATAATGCTTATACTCAGCTGTTCCTGACATGCTTAGAGGCACAAATCATTCAAGGTTTGAAAAATGCGGAAATGTGCTACATCATATCAGTACTGCAGGTGCAAAGCTGCAGTGTATATGGACAGTAACAACATGTTCTTGGTTCAAATGATTTGTGCCTCTAAGCATGTCAGGAACAGCTGAGTATAAGCATTATGTGATATTAGTAGGCTGTTGGTAGCATTTCTAGGTCAGTAGATGTTATGTGTTGTGTGATATGTAATGTTTTTGCATATCTCCGCATTTTGTGGGGTATTTTCCCACGCCTTCTGTATCTTATTGTGCCCTTCCCTCCCCCACATCAAGCGGTATTGACTTGAGTAAATTGTATCCACTACTGTATGGTATCCCCCAGCTTTTGAGATAGTCATATTGTGCATACCTGACCTGGAGGATCATACAGCACCTATTGTTATGAAAGTGCTGTTTTCTATGCTGCTCCTCTTGGAGTGGTCAGCTGCTCACTAGATTGTATTGGGACTTTGGTATAGCATAGTAATACCACTGGAGACCATCCAGTAGCCACCATACCTCCTAGTAATTGCCTGCCATGGTGATATGTTTGCAAAGGAAAAACATAAAACATCGCACCAGGACATGGATCCCATGCTGTGGACTGTAAATATGTTGTAGGTACATATATCCCCTGTATGGGGATGCATTCTTTAAGTTGATATGTTGAATGTATCAAAAATGCGAACATTTTTGGTGTTTTTAAGCCTGCACTACTCTCTGGGGATACAGAGCCCCTTGCACATTTAGATGAGGGTCCAATGGTGATCCTATAGGGTAATATGGGATACAGAATCATTTTTACAGTACATTTGGACCAGGGGTGAAGCACAGAAGGGGAAGAAAAGTACCAGAACAAAGGTGGGAATATTTGAAGTCAACTATTGACCAAATATGGTAATGTTTTGGGAGTAGTGGCGCTTGGAGAGCTTATGTAATCAAGTGTTGACACTACTGAATTTAGTTAATGAAAACTACACAATGTTGGTAATCAACTCCAATACACAAACACTTCACTACATTTCCTAATCAATAGTCCGCATTTTTGGTAATCAACACTAAACAATAATGGCTAATCAGAAGTCCGCACTTTTGGTAATCAACACTACACAACATTGGGTAATTAACACTACAGATCTTGGGTAGTGCACTACAACAATACTACACAATAATGGCTAATCAACAGTCCGCATTTTTGGTAATGAACACTATCACATCAACACTACACAACATTAGGTAATCAGTACTACACATTTTTGGTAGTACACTACAACAACACCACACAATATTGGTTGATCAATAGTCCGCATTTTTGGTAATCAGCACTACCACACCAAGAGTACCCAACATTAGGTAATCCAAACTACACATTTTTGGTAATCAACACTACACAATATTGACTAATCAATAGTCCGCATTTTTTGGTAATCAACACTACCACACCAACAGTACACAACATTAGGTAATCCAAGCTACACATTTTTGGTAATCAACACTACAACAATGACACTACACAACATTGGTTGATCAATAGTTCGCATTTTTGGTAATCAACACTACCACATCAATAGTACACAACATTAGGTAATTAATACTACACATTTCTGGTAGTACACTACAACAACAACACTACACAATATTGGCTAATGGTTCGCATTTTTGGTAATCAGCACTACCACACCAACAGTACACAACATTAGGTAATCCAAGCTACACATTTTTGGTAATCAACACTACAACAACAACACTGCACAACATTGGCTAATGGTTCGCATTTTTGGTAATCAGCACTACCACACCAACAGTACACAACATTAGGTAATCCAAGCTACACATTTTTGGTAATCAACACTACAACAACAACACTGCACAACAACAACACTGCACAACAACAACACTGCACAACATTGGCTAATGGTTCGCATTTTTGGTAATCAGCACTACCACACCAACAGCACACAACATTAGGTAATCCAAGCTACACATTTTTGGTAATCAACACTACCACACCAACAGTACAAAACATTAGATAATCAATACTACACATCTTTGGTAGTACACTACAACAACAACACTACACAATATTGGCTAATCAACAGTCCGCATTTTTGGTAATGAACACTATCACATCAATACTACACAACATTAGGTAATCAGTACTACACTTTTTTTGGTAGTACACTACAACAACACCACACAATATTGGTTGATCAATAGTCCGCATTTTTGGTAATCAGCACTACCACACCAAGAGTACCCAACATTAGGTAATCAATACTACACATTTTTGGTAGTACACTACAACAACAACACTACACAACATTGGCCAATCAATAGTCCGCATTTTTGGTAATCAGCACTACCACACCAAGAGTACCCAACATTAGGTAATCAATACTACACATTTTTGGTAGTACACTACAACAACAACACTACACAACATTGGCTAATCAATAGTCCGCATTTTTGGTAATCAGCACTACCACACCAATAGAACACAACATTAGATAATCCAAGCTGCACATCTTTGGTAGTCAACACTATCACACCAACAGTACACAATATTGCCTAATCAATGGTCCACATTTTTGGTAGTCAGCACAGTAATTTAATTCTGCAATGTGTATCCATTTTGGGTCTGACCCAGTTTTGCAATGGTTGACAACTTTTTTGCTCAACAGGCCTGACCCAGTTTTGCAGTACTTGACAACTTTGTTTCTCAACAGGCCTGACCCAGTTCTGCAATGTCAGCCTGACCCAGTTTTGCAATGCTTGACAACTATTTCCTCAACAGGCCTGACCCAGTTCTGCAATGTCAGCCTGGCCCAGTTTTGCAATGCTTGACAACTTTTTCCTCAACAGGCCTGACCCAGTTCTGCAATGTCAGCCTGACCCAGTTTTGCAATGCTTGACAACTTTTTTTCTCAACAGGCCTGATCCAGTTCTGCAATGTATATACAATGTCAGCCTGACCCAGTTTTGCAATGCTTGACAATTTTTTCCTCAAAAGGCCTGACCCCATTCTGCCATGTCAGCCTGACCCAGTTTTGCAGTAATTGACAACTTTTTTCTCAACAGGCCTGACCCAGTTTTGCAATGTATCTACAACATCGGCCAGTCCCAGCTTTGCAACACTTGTCAATTTTTTTGTTCAACAGGCCTGACCTAGTTTTACAATGCTCCCACCAGTCCCAGTTCTGCAATTTTTATCAAACATCAGCCCATCCCAGTTTTGCAGTGATTAATGTCCCTCAGGCCTGTACTAGATTTGCAATAATAGAAAACATTGGCCTGGCCCAGTTCTGCGAGCATCGGCCGGCGTCGGCTAGTCCCACCTTTACAGGCAAATGTACATGTCCGATGACCCACTTTTGCGAGGGTTTGTGACTGAACTACCTGTCTAAACTTGAGCCAAAAAGCGAACAACATACCTTTGTGGGGTTTGCGGATGGCCCCAAGGCAGTGAGATACTACAACAAAAGGACGCACCAAGTGTGCGTGTTCCACAATTATCGTTTTCCAAATTTGGAAACTTCTACTCACCCTGTTGCCAGTCATGAGCCGCTTGTACCATGCGTGTCGAGCGAGGGGGAGAGAGAGACCATACCACCAGTAAATGAACATGAGAATATGGATCATATAAATAAAGAAGCAGGTATTGGTCATAAACGAAAAATTGGGAATAACGAAGAAAATAGCACTATAAGGCGTAGTAAACGACCAAAGTCTACACATGACTACAGATTACTTGACGATCCATGGGTAGATGACGACGAACTAAGTATGTTATCTGCTAATAGAGTGTACACTACATATTGTGACACTCCTATTGCGCCCGATAATCCAAAGTCCCTAGCTGAAGCTCGGAGATCTCCTGAATGGCCTGATTGGGAAAAGGCTGTACAAGCCGAACTCAATCAATTACATAAAATGGGTACCTGGATACTGGTAAACCCTCCGAAAGAGCGTACACCCATATCTAATAAATGGGTACTCAATAAGAAATATGATAAAGAGGGCAATTTATTGAAATTTAAGGCATGTTTGGTAGCCAAAGGCTATTCTCAGATGCCAGGTATGGATTATACAGATACATTTGCTCCAGTAGTAAGACTGGAAACTATTCGTACCTTATTAGCTCTTGCCCTATCAGAGAATTGGGAGATCCAACAGATGGATGTTAAGGGGGCTTATTTAAACGGTAAAATAAAAGAAGAATTATATATGAATCAGCCCGAAGGATATGATGATGGCTCAGGCCATGTTTGCCGTTTAATAAAATCCTTATATGGATTAAAACAAGCAGGGCGTGAATGGAACCTTGAATTTAATCAACAGTTGGAGTCTCATGGCTGGACACCTTCCATGGTAGATCCATGTGCTTACTCCCAACATAAAACAGAAGGGATTGAGATCATTACTGTATGGGTCGATGACCTACTCCTTTTTGCTAGCAATCCAGCACTCATGAAAGATCTAAAACATGAGTTACAATCTACCTTTGAGATTACTGATCTTGGAGAACCTTCCAAAATTGTAGGCATCGAAATTGATCGCGATCGAACTAATAATACTTTAGTAATTTCTCAGAAACAATTTCTGGGAATGATCCTCCAAAAACAGGGTATGGCAGATGCTAACTCTGTGGGCATGCCTATGGATCCTAATATAAAACTCAATCCTTCTGAAGGGGAGTCAGAGGGTTATCAGCAAGGGAATTGCCCTAAAAGTTTTGCATCCGATTATCAGCAGGAGAATTTCTCCAAAAGTTTTGCATCTTTGATTGGCTCATTAATGTATTTAGCTGTGGCTACTAGGCCTGATATAGCATATGCTGTCTACAGATTGGGTTCATTTATGGCTAATCCCAATATGTCCCACTGGACAGCAGCTAAATGTATTTTACGTTATCTCTCAGGAACCAAAGACTATGGTATAACCTATAGGGTTAGTAGGCCTGAACCTGGAGAGAATCACTTTCTAGGATATTCAGATGCCAGTTATGCTAATAATGATGATCTTACCTCTGTCTCTGGGTATGTATTTCTTATGAATGGGGGAGCTATTTCTTGGGGATCTAAGAAGCAGACTGATGTTGCTCTATCCTCAACTGAATCAGAATATATTGCCTTAGCAGATGCAACCAGAGAAGCAGTCTGGTTATGTAATCTGTTAAAGGGGTTGGAATTTAACCAACCAAAACCCATTTTAATTTATGGTGATAATAGTGGCTCTTTGGCTATAGCCAAAAATCCCCAATATCATAAAAGAACTAAGCATTTTGATACAAGGAATCATTATATTAGGCAGAAGATAAAAGAAGGCATAATAGAGGTAAAATATTGTCCTACTGCTAACATGACAGCAGATATATTTACTAAACCTCTACCTAAGCCAAAACATCAGTTACACTCAGCAGAATTAGGGCTGACCCCTCTTTGAAGGGGAGTGTTGAGTCGTAGTGAGGCTGCGGCAACTCGGCGTCAGCCACAATGATGACAAGTATGATATCATAGTCAATACATAGTATAAATATATAGCTCCGACAAATAGGAGATGACCTTCTGCGCCCTCGTTCCTTGACTGCTTACTCTGAGTGCCTCGCCTTACGTCTCCGCTGCGCACCGCTCTCGCGCACTACGTCCGCTCGTAGCCTTCATAGGGGGCACAGCTGGCTGGGTAGGCCATTGAAAAGACAACAAAGTGTTTGGGTGGCTGCTCCCTCAGATGAGGTGCATTCGACCCAGGGGCTTCTGGAGGTCTGGAAAGAGCTCCCAGGGACTGGAAAGACTAGAGGAAACAGGGAGAGTAGTGGTGTTCAGTCACTCCAGGACTGAGCTCAAACATATACAGAGGAAAGAGGGAGATTGCTTAGTAAGCTAGTACAAGCCTACATAAGCTAAGGAAGAGAGTCCAGTGTCAGTACTACTATCAGCAACTCTACACACCTAGAGACAGGACAGTCTCTACACCATTTGGGTTTGAGGGGGGGGGGGGGGAGGGGAGCCTGGGGGTGAGCCTGCTGGGCATGGAGGTGCAGCAGCATGTTATTCTGATAGATTTTGATGTAGGTGGGCAGAACCCAACCCGATGTCGGATCAAGGGCCTGAGGGGCCAGCTGGGACTTGAAAGAATGGAGAATGGAGACAATCCATTGGATTGCCTTGGGACTGTCCTTCCCACAGGAGGTCAGAACAGTGGGGACAGAGAAGGTTTTGCCCCCATTGGGGCCAGCCTTGGTGGTCCAGGACCAGCAAGGCAGATGTGAAGCAACATAGCTGAGTACCGAGCAGGATACAGCAGGGGGGGCAAAGTGGGCCTTGGATGTGCCCTTGGGGAAGGAGTGAAATCTCTTTCCCACCTCAGAGAGGAGGATCAAGCATGGGGATGATGTGGAACATTGGTGTTTGGGCTGGGGGGGTGACTTTCCCATGGGGGAAGGTGGTGGTTGAGGAACAAGAGGCATTACCAGTACTTATTTATGTCATCTTGTGGACAATAAAAATGAAATTATTCATTTTATTAATCAATACTTGATTATGAATCCATTTTCAAGCATATGAACCAGGGAGATCTAAAGGTCACATTATCATTCATGCTATTATAGCAGTCAGCAGTTCTCTATGTGGATGAAATGTTCAATCTTACATCATGGTACATCTTATGGATTTGTTTTTTTGCATGACAATGAGATGTCCCATGACAGCCCCAAAGCTATTATGGGACATCCCACTTGTCTTCTTGCCTGACAATGGGATGTCCCATGGCAGCCCCGAAGCTATTATGGGACATCCCACTGGTCTTCCTACCTGACAGTGGGATGTCCCATGACAGCCCTCAAAGCTATTATGGGACATCCTACTGGTCTTCTTGCCTGACAATGGGATGTCCCATGACAGCCCCAAAAGCTATTATGGAAGATCCCATGATAACCCCCAAATCTATTATGGAAAATCCCATTGGTGCCAATGAGGCATATTTCATCAAAACCTTCAAACCTATTACAAGACACCCCAGTGACTACTTTTTATGTAAATAGCACATCTCATTATAGGCTTGAAACTGTTATAGTATATAATCTTCATAAAAAATTCATATCAGACAATCAGTCACAGATAAATCCTTAATCCAGTTTATATGTTATTTGTATTGAAAAAAACAAGGTTCATTTCTATAACAATCTTTTACAACAATTAATATATAACTATCTACATACTCTTTTGCT
The DNA here is from genome assembly GCA_037178675.1 of Scleroderma bovista. Classification (NCBI taxonomy): domain Eukaryota; kingdom Fungi; phylum Basidiomycota; class Agaricomycetes; order Boletales; family Sclerodermataceae; genus Scleroderma; species Scleroderma bovista. The sequence continues at coordinate 55,817 of JAYMGJ010000233.1, forward strand.
TGGAGATGATTGAGGATCCATGTCCAATACATCATCCTCCCATTGCTCTATCCATGTAATTCCTTCCTCCAGACCATCTCCAATCTGATGACGATATTCATCAGCAAGAGCAAATTCCTCAGCTGCATCCAATAATTCATCATCTATAGGGAGCTCTTCTCTCCCATTCTCAGAATCTATATCATCTATAGTTTCCTCCTCAATGTCAACAACATGCATAAAAGGAAAAATGCAAGTTGCTTTATGAAGATCCTCAGCACTAACACCCCATATCTCATCAGGATGTGATGGCATTTCACTCAGCTTCATCTGCCATGCAAGACAAAGGCTTGCTAGCATAGAGCTTTGACAACCCAATTCATATTTGAGATCTTCATCTGTACATAAATGTTAGCATTGAATAGTAGTGTCTGATAATATTGCTTACCAGCATTCAACTTTGCTTTCTGGAGCCGACTCCACTCCTCAGCAAACCACTCCACTAGTGCTTTTCTTTCTTGTAGCAAACAGATCTCTTCCTCCTCACAACGCCTCAGCTCCAGAAGAGATTTAATCCCTAGGCGAACCTTTTCATCAGCCAACCAGGCTGGTGGTAAGCCACCAATGCTGTCTCCTAGTCCAACATCCTGCCAAATATCATCATCAACATCTAGTTTGAATAATATAAACTTTGTTGTTGAATGAAGATGGTTACAGAACTCATTCCAAGCAAGAGAATGTGCAGTGTTTAAAGAAAATACCAAACTATGTGGTAAGCAAGAATGAAAAAAATGTATAAGGACCCCTGACACCACAAGCAAGCATGGGCCATCCCATATGGCATGGACCAGCCCTGGGATGGGATTATAAAAACAATGGCCCATCCCAGGAGGGAAGCAGACCTTCCCTGGGATGACCATGGTTTTATAGGCTATTTGGCTGAATTGTGATACTAAATTATTCAGGCTAAATGCTTATCAAAAGTGGTTACCTGAAGTGATAGAGTAGATGACAGACATACCAGAGCAAATATTGGATCATTTCAAAGAGCAACTGTACACTTGATGTTCGGAAAAGTTTTGTCCCAAAGCCTTTGAGCATATGCAACATGTCCTACATTAGGAAGCTTCCACGGACTGTCAAGAGAAGCAAAATAAAAGATCCAGCATGCCATAAGCAGGTCACAAAATGGTCCCATAGTGTGTGGAAGTCCTGGAAGATCTTCATTGCGGAACCTACATGCTTTCTGTCGGGATTTACGGTGTGGCTCGCAAGGCTCACTTGTGTCACTTTCAACGTCCTCATCCTCATCTTCTTCCACTGCATGGCCACCATGGTCTTGCATAACACTCCAACCACCAGATACCTGTGATTGAGACAGGCCAGCATGTTGAGTGCCTGGTTGTCCCATACTCGGAACCTTGCGGGTCAATGGACAAGCAACTACATTGACAGTTGGCTATAAAAGAGTCATCAGTAAGCATAACTGTGTAGAATACAACTCACTTTCAAAGGGCCCCCAGGACCCTTCTTAAATGCCCTTGCATTAAGTGCATGACCTACTGGATGTACTGCAGCCTGAAAGTGTCAGAACCATCAGAGTCAGATATATCATTGCACCCCACATCAGGTCGTATGCTAGTATCTCTGTCTTGCTCATAACTGTCGGGGTTCTCATGTCTGGCCAGGTCCTCGGATCTGTTTTCATCTCCACCTCGACCTCTATGCTCATTGTAGCCGGGTCTTCTATCAGCGTCACCATCCATGGCCATGTTCTTGGTATGGCATTCACGGTCATGCTTGTATTCAGAGCCTTCATGCCATGCGTCCATGTCTACATCACCATCACCATGCGTGTGTGTCATGCTGCTGCATGCGTTCGCAGGGACCGAGCTTTGATGGAGTGGTTTCTGCCTCAAGTGCAAAAGTGGCAATGTAGGCTCACTGATTGGGGTAAGATGAAATGCTGAGGGGCAAGGCAATGATGGATTACATGCAGCACATGTGCTGTCATTGAGTGAGACTTGGGCATGTACATCATTGGTATCATCCCCATCACCAAGTCCCCCATGAGAATGCTTGTAACCTTTGTAATGGAAATTAGTTCTATGTACGTGTGGAATCCATTTGTATCAGGCTTACCTGCAAGAAGCTCACCACTGTGAGTCAAAGTGTGGGTTTAGGTCAAAACAACAACCCAACCATAACACCAACAAAGGACTATGAAAATTGCGAGTGGTGGTTTACCTCTGCAGTGTCCAGAGAGGATATGCTGAGGAGGGGGAAAGGGGATCTACACCAACAGGGTGATGCAGACGGTGATGCAGGATACTCCTGGGGTACAGGAGTAATAGAAGACGAAGGGGATAGGGGTCTGGACTCTTCCTAAAGCCTAGGAAGTGTCAAAGCGGGGATTGGGTTGACTGAGACTGAAACAGCGATACTACACGTAGAGATTGGTGCAGCAAGGGGACAAGGGGGCTCCTGACGTCCAGAAGCAATGAGAGATGAAGGATTGACTGGCTAGACTCCGCTTGAGCCTAGAGAAATACTTGGACTTGAATAGATTGAATAAACTTCAGATATCAGAGCCTTTAGATTTTCACTGAAGCCTACAAGACTCAAAGAGCTGAGGGGATACTGACTGAGAGAGTCTGAGAGAGGGATAATTTCATGCAATTGGGTCCTTCTTCACTGAGCTGAGCCCAGGGGTTTAAATACATGGGGGGGCACAGCATTAAAGTACAAAAAGAGAAGGGAGTAAGCAGAATTTGTCAAGGATTGGTAAGGGATTGGTAAGAGCTTTGTAAGGGGTTTGTAAGCGATCAGTAAGCAAGGGATAAGCAGGAATGAGTAAGCATAGGGAGCATGAATAAGCTGCTGAGTAAAGGAATGAGTAAGCTGCATGACAAGATTGATTGGTAAGGGAGTGAGTCATCAGCTGAGTAATATACCAAAAATGTGAAAGGGATAGAGTAATACTGATGACAAGAGAGCATCAGTAAGTAAGGGATGAGTCACTGCACAGCAGAAGGAGTCATTGATGCACAGCCTAAGAAGTTTGATGGGGGGCTGTGTACCATCAGGAATTTGATGGGACAACAATGGGGAAGATCTGAGATTAATAGGGGGATTGATCCGAGACAAAACAGCCACAAGAAGGGTACCAGGGGTCCAGAGGTCTTTTGGGGGGTCAGCATACACTAAGGTATAGTGCATGTGTTCTAGTGCCGCTGAAGCGCAACCATGGGCTCCCTTGACGAGCTCTCTTCTGGGAAAGAACGAGAGAGGGTTCTTCTTCCTAATAGCACTCTAAAGTGGGGGTATAACTGTCATGGTGCTGGGGGACGTCGTCTGAAAGTGGGGAAGCAGATAGAGTATTGAATTCAATGCATCCAGGGAAGCAAGACAAACAACAGAGGAAGATGGACATGGAAAGTATCTGGGAGGAAGGGACCATAGGCTGAGGGCTTTTCAAGCTTGACAATAGACCTAAGATGACCAAAGTACGTTCTTGACGCAGGACTGATGAGGAGAATGTGCTGACCAAGAACGAGAGGGACTGAGGGAGTGGACCATTGCTAGGTATGTAAACTGCAATGTACCTTTCTGTCCCAATGACTTAGGTCTTTGAACAGATTGCGAAGGAGGCAGTTTATCCTGTGAGGGTGCAGGTGGCTGACGTGCTGTAGATTGTGTTTCCTTCTGTGTTGTATGTAGCTCCATTTCAAGTGCAGTGACCTCATTGACAATCATGTCATGCTCTAGCTTTGACTTTCCTTTTGCCCTAGTGGGTGACTGAGTGAATTGTCGAGGTAGGTCTGGTAGCCCAGGATGCTTCCCTTTATTCTGTGGACAAGTGGTTGGTGCCATGAGCTGATGTGTTCATAGTATCAAGTAAAGTGAGAGAGGCGACAGGACCAAACTTTGAAGTCTTGGCTTGTTGCCACAACATCATTTTACCATGGACAAGCACACAAGCGTCACAAGCTGACTTAAGGTATGCTGTCACTACTACTACCAATGATACTAGTCCTCATTTAATGATCCCACATCTCATTGTGACAAACTTCATAAATCTGATGTCAATGTAATTACTGTAGAAGAGCTTGGGCATAGTATCCAGACTTTGGAATCAGGGTAGCTTTACTACAATGGCCACAAGGGCTACAAGGCTTTCCACACAACCATACCAACCACAAAGATATTACTGCACTGACCCAGTCAACTCTGACTGTCGAAAGGGCTTTATATCCTCAGCAGGATTGGCTCGTCATCATAGTGCTGTACATAAGCATCACTACATACCCTCTTGACCTTGACAACATCAACAACCAAATGCAAGTTGTGAGGGGGAAGATGGAAATGATGACCCTCAAGGAGCATATTATATCAAGCATCCAGTTCTAGATGGTAGGTACTACTAGATTTATACTTTCTGGATTACCATTGTTTTGGTCCACTTACTAGTACCTTCTACTATTGATACTAGGCACACCAGTTGATTCAAGTGGTGGTGATCTTCCAGAGGATGCTTCAGCTCCCCAACCTAATCCTCAACATAGAAGTCCATGGCATCCCTTTGAAAGTTGAGCTCACTTTGAGCTTGCTGATTTTATTTTCTGTCAAAATGAGATGCCAGGTGCCCAGATAGATGAACTGATGCATATTTGGGCCAGTATGCCAGGCCATCATGATGGCACACCCCCATTTTCCAATCATGAGCATTTATATAGCTCAATTGATGCTATTTCAGAGGGAGATGCCCCATGGACTTCTCTCTCCATGTAATCAGCTGAGGCTGGCACACTACCAGCTGATGATTCAAGTGTACCAAGCTGGAAGAAAGCAACATATGAAGTGGTCTTTCGTGATCCTCAAATACTACTTGATCATCAAATATCCAATCCTGACTTCAAGAGTCACATAGACTACTCCCAATGATTAGTGTTTGGGGAACAGGGACAACATGTCTGGTCTGATTTCATGACTGGAAATTGGGCCTGGAGCCAATGTGTAAGCAAATCTTATATTGTTTTTATGCTCTTAATTAAAACTGATTCAAATGGATACTTAAAGAATGAACTTTCCAATGACCCTGACAATCATGGAGCAATGTTTGTTCCCATTATTTTGGGTAGTGACAAAACTACAGTTTCTGTTGCAACTGGAAACAATGAATATTACCCAATTTATATTTCCACAGGGAATGTGCACAATGGAATGAGATGTGCACATGGTGAAGCTGTAAGTTTACTAGGATTTCTTGCAATACCCAAGAGTAAGTTATTCTAGTTATATTTTCTATTATATTTCATTAAAAAGACTGCTAATTAGTGGATAAAGAATTTGAATCTGATCCAGAGTTTCATAAATTCTGGAGGCACCTTTTTCATACCTCTTTGGAAGCTATTTTTCATGCCATGTGTCCAGCAATGTCAAAGCCTCGAATAGTAAAATGTGCTGATGGCCATTATCGCAGAGCAATATATGGGCTTGGCCCTTATATTGCTGATTACCCTGAGCAAGTTTGTTGGCTTGTATAGTTCAGGGGGGGTGTTCAAAGTAAGCAGCTACTTATTAGTAATGGAACACTAGCTTGGTTTTACTGTTATCTGCTACTAGATGCACTGCTTACCGTGCTGATTTGGATAATGATCCTAATTCAATATCTCAGAATCATAAATATACTCAAGTTCTAATGGGTGCATTTGCATCTCATGTTTTGTGGAAAAAATATGGAATAGTGGATGATATATTGGTAAAATTTGGTTTGCTGATATGATAGCTCTAAGCTGACAGGACAAACTTTTGTTATAGCCCTTCACAGCTAGCTTTCCTTGTGCAAATATTCATGAGCTTATTGCTCCAGACATTCTGCATCAAATCATCAAGGGAACATTCAAGGATCATATTGTGGCTTGGGTAGAAGCATATTTGAAGAAGCACTATAAAAATGATTTTGAGGCTGTCCTAGCTAATATTGATCAACGGTATGTTGAAATACACAATACACACCTTTTACTACTAACCTTAATATAGCATTGCAGCAGTACCACCCTTTCCAGGTCTTAGATGTTTTCCACAAGGTCGTGGATTTGAACAATGGACAGGTAATGATTCCAAAGCTTTAATGAAGGTTGGTATCATATTACTATTATATTAGCTCTTTATGCTTACTGGGAGATTTGTATTATAGGTTTATCTCCCAGCCATTGCAGGGTATGTACCTGATCAAATGGTATGAGCCCTTGCAGCCTTCATGGACTTTTGTTATATTGTCCATCAATCAAGTCTGGATGAGGCTGATTTGAATGCTCTTGATAATGCTCTCCAGCGGTTTGAAACAGAGCACACTATTTTTGAAACAGAGGAGATTCATCTAGATGGAATTTCCATTCCTCGAATTCATTCCCTCCAACATTATCATGAGGCAATAGAGCTGTTTGGAGCCCCAAATGGTCTGTCCACCTCCATTGTGGAGTCCAAGCATATTCATGCAGTCAAAAAACCTTATTGGAGATCAAATAAAAATGAGGAGTTGGGACAAGTGCTTTTGATCAATCAATGACTAGACAAACTAGTACAGTTTAAAGCAGAACGTCTTGCTGAAGGTAAGCCTATTGAAATTTAACAGTATACTACTATATATTTAATTGTACTATATTCAGGGCTTTTGGATAAACCACTTCTACCACAAGGCAGTGAAGTTGTAGCTGAAGAAGATGGCAATCCTCGATTCAATTACTATGATGACACTTCTCTTCAGGAGGCAGAAGAGGATAGTGGTGAAAGAGTAAGTGCAATTGTGCAACTGGCACATAGACCATGTAAGTTTGGATACTTGTCTATGTACTATTGATGAGACATAATTTACTTTCTATATAGCACCCAGGAGACTTAGAACTTTGTCTGAGATGGGTCAAGGTGTTGGCCATCCTGAATTACCTGACCTTGTGGCAACATTCCTATTTCAACAAAGAAATCCTGGTGTTGACATCCCTGATATCTCTAAATGTCCAAAAGTTGTTGACCCAGGGTATTCTTTTAGCTCAGCAATTGCAACTTTTTATGCTCCAAGTGACTTGTCTGGAGTGAATGGAATGCATCACCAGTGTATCCATGCCACTTCTTCATGGAGGAATGGTTCATCTCACTATGATTGTGTCTTTGTAGAAAAAGACCCTACTCTTTGTAATGGTCTAATTTTTATCTTATCTAATCTGCAATTAGATGACATCTTATCTTATCGTACTGTAGTATCCTATCTAGTGCATCTTATCTGTAGGTCTGTCTAGACTACACCCTCGTGCTGTACATGCTGTATCCCTTGATGTCATTAGCATAGCCTTACCACAGGATGGCAGCTGTGCTCACTGCCTCATACAGCATACAGCCTCATGGATAGCCTCGCACAGGACATGTGTAGTGTAGTATATATACTGCAGCAATCCAGCACCCAGAGGCTCTCCATTCGAGCTCTCTTTGGGTCTTTGCTCTAAGATCTCTAGTCCTATCCTCCTCAGAGTCTTGCGTGTGGTAGTTCTTTGGGTTGTCTGCCCTTAGGGTTGTCTCACTCTTCCTGGATTTCAAGGATTATTTGTGGCACAGATCCTACTATTTTTCTCCTTTCATTATTGAAATGTGCACTATCCTTGTGCTTTCTGGTGGTCTACTGGTCTGGAGGTCTGATGGTCTGATAGTTCTGACTGTGTCTGGTGATTGTATAATTGTCTGAGATTATGAAATTATCTGAGGACCTGTCATTCTGACTGTTTGACTGTCTGACAATCTCTGAAAATATCTGAGAATCTACTGGTCTGACTGGCTGATGATCTGATGGTCTGAGAAAATCTGGATGTAAAATCTGATGGTCTGAAAAACACTGGTGGTGTGGTGGTCTGATATCTGATATCAGAAATTTTCAGACTTTCAGATCATTAGATATCAGACCACCACACCACCAGTGTTTTTCAGACCATCAGATCTATGTTACTGATATCAGAATCTTTCAGAATTTCTCAGACTGTCAGACTTTCTCAGACAGTCAGAACTTTTGTCAAGTTGCTGATGGAGTAGCTGGGGCTCTGGGGTAACTGGCCAGTACTGTCCAGTACTGTCCAGGGGAGGGTTGGTTTGCTGATGTTAGAAGAGTAGTTCATTTCAAGTGCTACCTTGGTGTCATGATCCATGCACTTTGTAGGAGACATATCATTGAGTCCTACTGTGCACATTTTCGCATTTTTGACATTTAGTCAGTACAAACACAGGAATGAAGCATACAGGAAGTCCATTGAGTTAGAAACTCAATGACATCATTAGTAGAATGCCAAGTGCTGTGTGTTGTGTGATATGGCAAATGTTTGATATGTTTTGCAAGTCTCCGCATTTTTTGATACATTTTCCCACGCCTTCTGAATGTTGTTTTCATTCCACCTCTTCACCACAATGCAGCATCAACCTGAGGGTATTGTAGTAGATACTATATGATATCCCCCAGCTGCTGAGATACTCAGATTGATGACACCTGATCTGGAAGCCCATAGAGCCCCTATTATTGAAAAAATGCGATTTATTCAGTTCCTCATCTTGTAGTGGTTAGATGGCCAACATATTTGATACACATATGGTCATAGTATAGTACCACCATCCTAGACCATCTGACATGCATCATCCCTCTTGTTAATGGCCTGTCAGCAGAATATGTGTACAGGAGAAGAACATGAATCAGCACATCAGAGGGGCCCACCTTGTGCCGAGTGGCTATGATATGTTGTGGACACATATGGTCCCTTGAAGGGGATGTAGTTTCCAAATGGATATGTCAAATGGTTCAAAAATGCGGACACTTGTGTGTTTTTACCCCTATAGTATTCTCCATTTATCCTGAGGCCCTTATACACTGACATAAGGATCCAGTTGGGCTCTTATACACTAATATGACATGCAGGATACCATGTACACTGCATATGGGTCAGGGATGAAGCCCAGGGAGGCAGGGGAAGTGCATACCAAGGGTGGGAAATATTGCCAGTCAAATGTTGCCATATATAGACAGATTCTGAGTGGAGTGACACTGCTGATGCTTATGTAATCATGTTTGGACATGTGCTAATGAATACTACCACATGTGCTAATGAATACTACCACATGTGCTAATGAATACTACCACATGTGCTAATGAATACTACCACATGTGCTAATGAATACTACCACATGTGCTAATGAATACTACCACATGTGCTAATGAATACTACCACATGTGCTAATGAATACTACCACATGTGCTAATGAATACTACCACATTTCCTAATGAATGCTACGCAATTTTGCTAGTCAAGATAGGGGCTATTTTTTCTTTTGCAACCCATTTAAAAATTATTTTGGCCATAGCTCCATCAAATCCTAATGAATTGCTTAGGTAAGACCATATATGGATTCCCCTGATCAGTGGCTATGACTTTGACCCCTATTTCCTTTTTTGGAAATTGTGGCTGTGTTTGCCAGTCTGGTCCTATCATAAGGCTACTCCTAATTTAGGACTTTCCTCTGACTTGTGGCTATGACTCTGACCCCTATTTTCATTTTTGGAAATGGTGGCTGTGTTTTCCAATCTGATGACCCCCATACAAATACCTGGTATACCTCTTGGATCCCCCAGGAAATGCTTATTAAGCACTAGGTATAATGCAGGTGGTTGGCCACCTGGTAGTTGCCAAGGGCTTTGGTCATGAGTCCCCTGTAGCAGGGACTGGTAGTTGCTGTTTCAAGGATCAAGAGGTTCTGTGGTACTTTCCATGCTATAAGGTCTAATACTACAACATCAGGTGGCTCTCCAGCACATTTCCAATCTCCACAGCCTGGTGGTGTCAAGCAACATATATTTGCATAATGAATGTAGGCTGCAATTATAGTGTGGTCAAGGCTGGCATTGAGTGGGAGTAGGTCAGGCAAGTGCCTAGGAGGGATGGATGTAGCAACTTGCCTTGCAGAGGCCACTAGATGACAACTGATCAACTGATACTATGGATCAAGCCCAAGAAAGACTTACATGAAAGTGCATCATTCATGAATGGATCCAAATGCTCATGCAATGTGTTAATCCTGTCCACCATTTCAAAATAATCCACCGGACAATTGTTAAATACACATAATTCCTGCAGTAATATTGACTTACCATCCTCTGCATGCACGTGTTGCTGGAATCATGCATGCGATCCAGATGCAGCCTCAGGAGATGATTCTGCCTCCATTGGGGAGGTGGGAATCTGCTGGCTTGATGCTGGGCTGGATAGCAATGCTGGGCTGGATGGTGATGCCAGGCTGGATGGTGATGCCAGGCTGGATGGCGATGCCAGGCTGGATGGTGATGCAGGGACTGAGGATGCCGGCATCAATGGGGATGACGTCCCAATACTTGGCATGTGCACTGGAGAGGGCAGGATCCATGCAGCCATTGTGGGGGATGGCAATGGTGGCATCCATGCTTGTGGTTCGGTGCCTTGGGATGATGGCTGAACTGATGGGGTAGCTGCCATTGCTGCCAGGGGTGGCATTGATGCCTGCAACCGAATGGTGAGGGTAGATGGCACATTGGATGAACTGGCAGCAATTGGAGGCGACAGTGGCATCCAAGCCTGGCATCTACTTGTGGGGGTTGCTGCACGCATCTCATGTGCTGAGAGGCCAGGGAGGTTGATCAGAGCTGATTGCAAGGGGGCTGGTAATTGTTTGCTGCTGTTGCTTGTCTGTTGCTGTCCACAGACATTGCATCATTGTTCCTCACAGACACATTTGCGCTTGTTTCACCTGTGCAAATCCCATGGCATGGGGGGGAGGGTGGCATCCAGTCCATGCTTGATGGCAGGCATTCATCAACAATGGATGGAGGTGGGTGCCACACTGGCAGTGCAGGAATGGCTGATAATGATGGAGAGAAATTACTCACTCAATTTCTGTGGATTTGCACTATCAAATCTGACAGACTTAGGTGGCATGGCAGTAGCAAAGATGCAAGTTGACAAGATGGAATTGACATGGAATGGAAATCACAATTGAATGATTATATAATAATGGTTTCCATATATAGTTCATTTATCTCACCACCAGAAAGATTGCCATAGTTACATAGTGCCAATAGTCTGTTGTGCCAAAGGTATCAGCAAGTGCCAATGTTATACAAGTGCTGATGGTATTACAAATGTATGTCCTGCCACCATGGTGTGTGCTGATTGTCTACTGTATGCATGTGCCAATGGAATGCTGTGCTGATTACAGTATGTTACCCAAATCAATACCTAATGCCACCATCCACAGCAATTATAGATACTCTTGCTATTTATGTATATCAGTAACATTGAAGAATTACTCCAGAGGTAAATCTTGCATTTGCCAGCAAAAGATTGGGATAGTATCATGTACATAGTGCCAATAGTGTACTGTGTCGCAAGTGTGATGTGCTGATAGTATGCTGTGCCAATGGTATGTTGTGCCAATAGTATGTGGTGCCATGCCAATAGTGTCTTGTGCAAATTGTTTGCAAGTGCCAATGTTATGCAAGTGCTGATGGTGTTGCAGTGGCATGGATATAATACTGCCAGTGGTTGTGCTGATTGTATGCCATATGTATGTGCCGATGCAGTGCTGAGTGGATGTTCTCCCTTGTATGTTCTGCTGATTGTGTTGTGCCAGTGGATTAAAGTATATTGCTCCTTCTAATACTTGTTGCCGCCATACATGGCAATTATAGTTACATCTGTAGGACATATCTAGCCTGCTCTTGATATTCATGTATATCAGTAATGTTGAAAAATTACTCCACAGGTAAATGTGGGATGTGCCGGTGACATATTGGCAATGTGTTCATGGCTTTGAGACCATTACTGGCATGTCTCTGACAGAGTTCTCAGGCTGCATCAATGATTCACAAGGATAACTCTACATGCATAAATATACTTTACAATGCAATGTATATGGTATACATGGAATAGGAAGTGGAAATTGTACAAAAGACATAGGTATGATAAAAGAAAATTAGTCCATTTGCATTTGCACACCAGCATCATGCCCACCATCGGCATCAGAACTCCTGAGCTCCATATCAGATGCTGGCATCCCAACATCTCCATCTTTCAGCAGGCTGACCTCGTTTGCCAGAATATTGCTGGTCTCTATTGTTGCAGCCACTTCATCACAAATCACTGTGTCAACAACACAATCTTGTGATCAGTAGCACATGGCTTGGTAATTGACAGACTTACCTTTTGGTGGGGCCCAGTCGTAGCTATCACCAGTTGGCTTGCTGGCACCCCTTTCATCAACCAAGCCTGGAGTTGCGACCTCCAGACTCGAGGCATTGTTGTGCAGTGCAACATGCATAGCATGAGTGCCAGTTGGCTCGCTCGAGCCATGCCAGGATGGATTGCTGGATGATGCCATTTCTTCCAGCATTGTGGTAGGTGCTAGTGCCAACAGGCTTGGCAGACTGGGGTGAGTGAACTGCATGACCTTGGCACAGGTTGAGTCAGATGCCGGCTGTGTCAGTGTGAATGCCTGCCTTGATGCCAGACATTAAAGGTGGGATGGTGTTGGGAACATCTGTTCCCACATCACTTCAACCATCTGCCATAAGCTGGCGACTTCTCCAAGCACGACGGCATTCACTTCATCCACCTTTCATTCCATTTTGGCTTGCTTTTCCCTCAAACAGACAACCTCCTCCTTGAGATCTTGTACATTCAACGTGTTCGTACTGTTTCCTGGTGTTGTGGGAGGGTTTGTGCCACTGCTGGCAGCTGTTGACAATGGACTTGCCATCCTCAATGTCTTCCCTAGCCATGCTGGAGTATTGATCAGTACCCCATCAAAAACTGGATGGAATATCAATAGAAATAATATTAAATTGTTTGAATAATGAACAACTTACTTTGTTTCCTGGGCAGATTGGCCGCTGCTGGTGCCAGGGTCTGACATTGGCTTTTTGAATGCTGTGACATTCCTTGGTTGAGCATTGAGGGCACAGATGGTGAATGCTGACATGGTGCAGGTTTCCTTGGTGCTTGTGAATGCGACCTTGACCTCGCTCTGACTGCTGTCACCATGCTGCATGCAATCTTGCTGCAGCAACATTGCCAGCAAGCATGACCTGGGTTCACTGCACACTGTCAATCTCACTGTATGCACTTCATGCACCGATCCTTGTCATCCACCCAGTCATAGCCTGCGTCTGGTGTTTGCATGTCATGAACATTTGGCCTTGGTTGCTTTGGCCATGGTTGCAATGAGGCTTCTTCATTGTCAATTCGCTGTTGATTGTTGTGACCGATTGGGCATGCTTCCTTGGCTTGTGACTGCAACTGCAGCCCCTAGGCACCTCATTGTCCTCGATGGCACAGCTTTCTTCTGGTACTGCTTGTGAGTCCTCAGTTTCACTGGGCTCACCTACTTGGCCACAACTGCCTTGCATCTCTGTCTCCTTTACCCCTGATGGTCCTGCCACTGCATTGTTCCCCAACAGCTCTACCACTCTCCTCTTTCCCTTGTCCACCTTCTTCTGTGGCTTGCCTAGTTGGAACCAGGGATGGTCCTGGATATCGTGGTCCATGGTGTTAACAATGTCTGGGAAGTGAGGCCACTTCTCTGTCAACAGGATCACTTCTGGCACCTCCATAAACTGGTTGGCTGCAATGATGATAGTCGGTATAATGAATCCTGCAGGACATTCTTGACCTGATGCTATCATATCCTAATCAGTGAGTCAATTGATTGCAGATAAATTTGCCACACACCACCTGGGCACAGATAGTTGACACTGCTTCCAACCATACATCTTCTCCTGTGTGCTTCTCAAGCCATCAATCCGGCCTTGAATTATTTCAGCAGACTGGGCGACAACTTCTTCTGCAGTGAGGGATGTAGCCATTGACATGTCCTCTTGAATGGATGAGGCAGAGATGAACTGAGAACCTTCTGAGGTTGCCATATAGATGGTAAGGATTTGGAAATGGTAAAGTAGTGGTTGAGAGGAAGAACTGGGTCCAATTTCCATGCAGCCTGGAGGATGTTCAATGTATTATATAATCATTTCACACCACAACATGTTTTTGCATTGTGGTCACACACCAAAGTGGACTAAATCAAATATAGGTTAATAATTCAGCCACAAGTCTGACCAATCATTGTCCTGACAATTCAGCTAATGAACCACACTGCTACATTTCATATTGCATGATGGCCACATTTCTATTGCTTGTGATTGGCTGTCACAGTGCATTGTGCCATCACAATAATAAGGGATCTCAGATCAGCATTATGATTGGGCTTGCAGTCACCTTATTTTGGAGTGTGTCTATCCCGTCTAGCACTGCTGTCTCTTGGGGAACAATTGATGTGGCATGTATTAACACAGCCACAGCTTGAGAAAGGCATAAATGCCACATGTCGGTCATTGTGGTATGGCCATCATTAATTTAATGCTATCATTGCCCATGGTCATTCCCATATTGCCACACATGCAAGCATGATGGCTGCACAGCTATTACTCCAGCACATTTGTGATTCTTTGCAAGGTATTGCAGCACCTGGCAATAGCTGCACAGCCATTACCAGTATTTATGTTGTGCCATTCTTGTAATGCCACAATTCTATTATGCTGATGGTAGATTGCCAATGATATGTTGTGCCACTGTGTTGTTCTGCCAACAGTCATGTTCTGCCAACAGTTGTGTTCTGCCATTGTGTTCTGCCAATGCCATGTAGTGCTGATTGTGTTATGCCACACCCTGGCTTACCACTACTTTAGAGAAGGCCAGATGCCTGGCCCTACATTTATACAAGGGATATAGTTCTAAGGGCCTGCTGTGTATATTGGGACACATAATGAACCTACATTGTACCATACTTTACGGCCAGCGGGGGTTGACAATTGGCCATATGTTATAGGCCAGCTGGGGTCAGGCCGGACTACAGGGAGTTGCCATGATTTATGGTCCAGGGTACAGCCGGTGGGTTGTCACCATAATATAGGTTTGGGCCAGGATGCAGGTATGACCATAGTGTATGGTCCGGCCAGGGTGTGTAGTTTAACCATAATATACAGTCTGGCCTGGGTGTGGGTGTCACCATAGTGTATGGTCAGGCCAGGGTAGGGGTGTCACCATATTGTACAGTCCAACCTGGGTGTGGGCATCACCATAGTGTATGGTCGGGCCAGGGTAGGTGTGTCACCATAATGGATAGTCCAGCCTGGGTGTGGGCATCACCATAGTGTATGGTTGGGCCAGGGTAGGTGTGTCATCATAGTGTCCAGTCCGGCCTGGGTGTGGGTGTCACCATAGTGTATGGTCAGGCCAGAGAGGAAAAAATATTTTGGATTCAGGCCTTCAATTATAGATAATAGATATCACTATAAGATAATTCAAGAACAGAAACAGTACAGGCTGATGATAGCCATGTCAGGATTGTATGTGTTAGCAAAGATGAGACTGGTACTGTATTGAATGGAAATGATTATGCAAGTAGTACAAGCTAATGATAAGCATTCAGGTGGTGTACTGGCCAGTAATGATTAATCAAGCATTGTACTGGCCGGTAATGATCATACCGGTAATGGTTATACCTGTCATACCAGTTGTAATAGTCATGCTAGTAGCATACAAACTGGGAAAGACCATGCCAGTAGTATCCTGACTGGTATTGGTCATGTCGGTAGTATCCCCACTGGTAGTGTTCATACCAATTGTACCAGTTGTAATCATCATGCTGATAGCATAAGAGCTGGTGATGGTCATGCCAGTTGTATGTGGACAGGTAATGATCATACTGGTAGTATCCCAACCGGTAGTGGCCCGACCAGTAATGGTCATATAATAAGGTGATTTAATTATCAGGATAGCACTCCAATGGTTGTGGATTGCTAATCTCGGTTCCAGATCCTATGTAGTTTCTGTCACTGTCAGTGTAATATAAGTCATATATTGAGTTACCCAAAAAAGAGACAAGTGATGGAAATACACAGGATCTGGTGTATTTCGTATAGAAGGGGGTAGGTCGGTCGTGTTGGAGGCAATAACGAATGCCTTCATGGATAACAATCACCTGTACCCCGAACTGGAGTCACTTGAAGACAAGATTTGTGGTGATCAATGTCAGTGTACAGAATGCATTCACAATCCCACAGCTGAACATCCACCAACTACTTGTAATCTCGAGGAAAAGGAGCCACAAGCACCACTCCAAATCTACCAAGCTCGCAAGAAGAAGCTTGCCCTCCAAGGCCAAGAACTTGTCCCTAAGGTCCATCGTATTCTCGATGCCATCAAGCATGAAGGAATGACACTATCACTCTTTCTGGATGCCCTAAGCTGGGGGGATAAAGGCTGTCATTTGGATGACCGAATCCAATTTGCATGCACTGGGCTACTGCTTGGGGAGGAGTTGCCTGGCATCCTCTGGCGCTGGTACCAACTCCCTCAGAACAAAAATAAAGGTCCATGACCAGTTGGAGCCAAGAAGAGTCTTGTGGCATTTGCTGTTGAATGTGTCAGTCAGATTTTGGAGGACGAGATGGAACATCTCACACCAGACTTTTTGTCGCCCCCCAAGGAGCTGTCCTTGATGCACTTGACATCATGCGATTTCCGGGCATTCGCTGAAAAACTGAGATTGAAAGCCCCTATCCTATGGAAAGTGATGCAACAGGTGTCATACAGTGATATGCAATGCAGCCGCAACTCACACAAATCTGTGGACATGGTATGATTGTTTATCCTTCCACAATACTAGCTATACCTGAAACAACTTGTCGCCAAGGTTGTATTACATCAGATCGCACAGAGCCAGTATACTTGCTCTCACCATCGAAATCGAATTGCAAAATTATGGGCTATTTACTTGAAGGCCTGTGGGCTCTCGGCATGGGCATTTGATGCGCTGCATGCACTAGGCATTCTGATGAGTCACAAGTGGACTGCCAATGCATATGGTACACTCTCACAACATGCTATGGAGGAAGCCAGATGTGTTGTTCAGCAGAAGCCTTGGATCATCTCCCATGATAACATCAACATGCCACTCCTCTCTCAGCGCCTACACAACCAGAGCCACTTCATTAGTGGCTGTGCTGCGACAGTGTGGGTTCTCCCAGCTGATGCTGTGCTGCCACCAGGTGTAAACAAGCTGCTTCATACCCAGCAAGCGTGGGGAATGAATGAACCATTCTTATTTTCCGATTTACTGGATGGAAACAGGGTGGCATCCAGTCGCATTCAACAACAATACATTTATCACATCCTTTGAATTCTAATCGACTCCCCTGAGTTTGTTGACTATGAATTTCGGAGTGACAACCAGTTCAAACCTCCCCCTGCAGTGAACCCTCTCCCTTCTGGGCCAGATCACGTTGTTCAGCAATATATTCTTGGCATGACAGATATCGAGGAGACAAGTTATGATGGGAACAACAAGGTTTTTAATGAGTTCTTCAAGCAGCTGGGCCTCAACACCTTGGACAAGCAGAAGAAAACGGGATTGGAACGAACCATACTGTGGGTTGGTGACCAACTGACAGTAGAGCGGCTGCATGGACTAGCCAAATACTGCTATGAAGATTTCAATTCGTTCGACCGTATGGAATACATGGTCCCGCTGTCACGCACCAAACAGGTTTGGTACAGTGAACATGGAAGATAACACCTATATCGAGTGATCCTTATGCAAAGGATAAGCACGATGGACCCTCATCGTAGCCATCTATCGCACAAGAAGACTATCCTGATGCGAGAGACGAATGCCAATGCAGACAGTCATCTATCGCACGAGGACCGCCAAGAAGCTGAAGGAATAACGTCAATTGTGGTATGAGAAAGGAATGCACACGTCTGCAGTCCAACTCCCATACCAGAACGATCAAAGAAGTCGAAGAATTGATGGAGAAACAAAGGAGAAAGAGAAGAAATGATTTTTAGCGCTCAAATGTCATTTTTAGGCGCTGTCATGCACCAAACGTGTTTGGTACTGTGGACATGGAGAAAGTTAGCCGATGAAACTAATGCGAAGAATGCACACCCAAGATCTGTTGAAAGATTGTCCCGACTTGAGGGATACAGACAGCCCTCGCTATCCATATCACGCAAAGTCAAGACTATCCTTATGCGAAGAATGAATACAAGCTCGTCATAGCCATCTATCACACAAGAATGACTATCCTGGAGCAAGAGATGATCCAACTCCCATACCAGAACAACCAAAGAAGCAGAAGAAATGATAGAGAAATGAAGGAGAAAAGGAAGAATCATTTTTAGCGCCCAAATGTCAAATTTAGGCACCCAGTGCCGGCATTCCGATATTTTGAATAGCTCCGCCATTTTTGAAGCTATCAATCATGTGACTATACCATCATGGAGCCTAGACCGTGGTCTATCTGCCTGTCAAGTTCCGACGTAAATCTGTGTATTTCCCACGGAGATATTCCACCCACAATCCAGACACCCACTTCATCACTCACTATGGAGTCCGCATTTTCTCTGGAATGTTTCTCCGCTATTGCAGCAGACCTCAACTACATCCTGCTCTTGGGACAGCCTGTCCCTGAGCTCCTGTGTACTGTCTGGTACATATCTTCCCAGCCTTCTCCCTCAGTCCCTCTCGTTCTCGGTCAGCGCATTCTCCTTGTCAGTCCTGCATTGTGCATCATCTCAAGTCTATTGTTAGACTTGAAAATTCATACCTGGTTGTCTCTGTGTCTCCTGAGTCCTCTGCATATGGTCCTTTTATCCCAGAGTCCTGTCGCATCCATCTCCCTCTATCATTCATCTTGCTCCCCTGGACATGTCGAATCTGCTACTTGCGATTCTCTTCCCTGCTATCCCGCAACAAACACAAATGAAACAGTGCTCTAGAACCCTTCTTAGGAGCCCTAATAGAGTACAGAACCTTCCCCTTACTGCTCAAGGGAAGACTGCACTTTGGGAGCACTAAATTTCGCGTTTTTGCTCTACAGAAGCTCAATCCAAGGGATTTGTGACACTCTGTGACCAGCTGTGACTCTACTTGTCATTCCAGGCCCCCTGACACTGCTCTTCTGGTCGGATCAATTCTTCTATTATCCCCCAGCCACTCCCATCAGTGGCACTGCTTCAGAAGCTCATTTCCAGATCTAAAGTTCAATAAATCATAGGTTGTGCTGCCCTTCTTTCTGAGTCACACAGAGTCACTCTGGCTCACTCTGACTCACTCTGCTGCGCATTATTCATCCCCTCTTGGCATTACTAATCCCCATTACTCCCCTTACCAATCACTTACCAATCATCCTTCAAATCATGCTTATCATGCTGCTTATCAATTCATGACTCATGCCCCTATGATTCATATGCATTATGTCATCGCATATGCTCATTTAGCTTCGATCTACTCATCCCATGCTTTCCCCCCCTCTCTTTTGGGCCCCATGCAATGATTTTTCCATATTCTTGGTTATACACCCCTTTTTACCTATGTTTTTGCTCTTTCCCTTGGCTCAGCAGCTTGTTCAGGCTCTCCCAATCGATGACTCAGCCTGATTACACTGCTTATCAATCGCTTACCAATTTCTTACCAATCTCTTACCAAGCACCTAGTCATTTGTGCTTACAGGGCCACAGCCCCTCCTGTATATAAACCAGCAGCCAAAGGCTGCAAGGAAGTGTCTGCTTCCCCCTCAATAAAGCGACCACATTCACTCTCCCTCACTGTCTATAAGCTCTATCTCTGTCTTTGGACTTGTAGGTCACTCAGTGCTGGCCTAAAGCTCCTATATTGCTGTTTATCAGATATATCTTGTATCTGATCATTTCTCTAGGCTCAAGCGCAGTCTAGCATCACTGACCACTCTATCCCATCACTGTCCATCGCATTCTTGAAGCAGGAACTGTCCCCTTGCTTCCCTGTTGCTCCATCACTGCTATTACACCCCTATCATCAATCTATCATCGCTCTTCAATCCCAGGACTCTTCCTAACCACTGTAGTAGGCTGAAGAGGAGTCAATACCATCCCCAGTCGCATATCATCCCCATCAGAAGCCCTTCCCTTCCCTCCTGCATCCTGCCTGAAGGCGTGCAGCACATCCCCCTGAGGAGATTAAATACCAGAAACACAAAGGAAGACCACCACTCGCATATTGCTGTCATTTGGTGTTGGTTGTTGGTTGTTCTGACCTCTTCCCTCACTTAGGCGCACACCGGTGAAGATGTATGTAAATTTGTAATTGCATTAGTCAATGCTCACAGGCCTATGGCTTACTACAGCTGCAACGAAGCTATGGACATTGATAATGCAGAGGATTTCAGTGAGATGGCGAAGAAGATCTCTGAGAGGTGTTTACTACCTTTACACCTATGTACTATATCCTCAATGTAATCAAATTATAGGGAAACAAAGATAATGATCAAGACTCAGATTCTAATGATGATGATGAGGTATTTCATTGAATTGGGCCATTTGCTTTTTACTGACTTTGAGAAGGACAATCATGAGGCTACTAGTAAGTGCTGAGGAGCTCCTCAGGGGAGCGAGCTCGAGGAAAATATAGCACTTTTCCATCAGCAGATTCTCAAGGAATGGGGTAATAATAATGATAACTCTGTTGTCTATCACCACCC
Source organism: Scleroderma bovista (assembly GCA_037178675.1). NCBI lineage: Eukaryota > Fungi > Basidiomycota > Agaricomycetes > Boletales > Sclerodermataceae > Scleroderma > Scleroderma bovista. Next base: position 76,431 of record JAYMGJ010000233.1, read on the forward strand.
ATCTGGTGTTGATATTGCTTGCACCCCATTGATGATTCGGGATTGGGCCATTGCCATCGTGAGTCTATGTGAATTTTGTACACATAGTAACATAGTACTGATCAGCTTGAAAGCATGAGAGGAAGGCCACAGCTGTCCACCCTCCTAACATCCAGTCCTTTGATCCTGTCAACAAGAGTACAGCTCTTCATCCATCCCATCGCTCATGCTTGCAAGCCACTCCAGGACCATCCCCTGGAAACTCTGATCTTGCTACCATAACATCTGTACTTCTCATGGACATGGTACAAGAACGGCTCTCCTCTTGTCCAACCCCTATTCCTAGCACTCCAGCTCCAAAGGAACCAGCCAACTCCACCAACTTGTTGAATCCTAGCCCAGTACCAGTACCACTTCCAACCCCATCCAAACTCACTTGCTTCCTCCAGTATGCAGAGGCCAACTTAGGGGTGGAGAGTGCTCAGACACTGGAACCTGCTCTTCGAAGGCTAGGGGTGGGTCCTGACATTCTGTCTGAGATGGATGATACCCTCCTTTGTGAAGCAGGAATCAGCCCTGGTGACATCATTTGTCTCAAACGTGGCTCCATTGTGTGGTGGAATGGTCCTGAAGCAAGGTGAAAGCACAGTGCTACACAGTCAGAACCCACTGAGGCACCTGCAACCAAAGAACATAAGTTCCAGTATGAGAAGTGTTATGAGGATGGAGGGAGGTCTTGCCTCACTGGAGGACCAATAAAGCCTGCTGAGGATGGGGATGATGGTAAGGAGTTCAGGGATTATGACTGGTATTACAAATGTGCAAATGCTGGGACTTGGCTCCCAGTTCCAAGAGGTTGGGTTGTTGAAGAGGAAACATGGCCTGATGAGGCCCCTGCTGACAAGGCTGATGTATTTGCATAGATTGTGCCTACATCACATACATTCATAAATTGTACTACTACTATGCTATGTACCCTGAAGCTTGAAAATATCCTTCTGCTTTCTCTGGGGTGATCTCTTGGCAAGCTTGGATAATAGCTGTGATGGATGTATCCTGATGACAACACAGGAAAGCCTTGATAGATGAAAATGCAAACTCGATTGGGTTATAATCTGGTGAGTAGGGGGGCAAGAACACGAGACGGCACTCTAGAACATATATCAGTAATGGCCTGGCACTTGAAATGCAACTTACGTGCTTCATCTTCAATAAGCTGACAAATATCTTTGTTGTGGTGAATTTGACAGTTGTCCAGGACAAGCACACTCTGAGGGCCAGGATATTGGGTTGTAAGAGGAAGCTACACACTTGATTAGAATTGGATATGTACTGTTTGATGACCACTTACAACATATTTCTGTAGGAAACGAGCAAACCGCTCGCTGTTTACAGGGCCCTCGATGATTTCATAGGTAATTATGCTATCAAGGGTGATGATTGGGACAATGGAGTAATGAACGCCTCGTAAAAAATGCTTCTTCTGTACACATCAAGCACCCTTCAAAGCTCTCCCATCCTTCCGAAAGAGTGTACAAATATCTCTTGCAGCCTCGTCTCCAAACAGTAGCATATTTGCATCTGGTGCAATCTCTGCAATGCAGTTCATAAAGATGGCTCATTTGGTCTCATTTCATTCAAGTGCGGGAGCAGAAACTCGTTTTCTACTGAAATTGAGGCACTGTAGGGTGCGAAAGAGGGATGGGATGGATATCTGGCAACCCAGCTGGCAAAGAAGCTCATTTTGGAGTTCATCAAGGTAGATAGTGGGTTTGGACTGAAGGAGATCAAGGATAAATTGGAGGTCTGCCAAGGAGAGAAACTGGTTGTGGCCTCGGTGGCGATGAGATGGGTTCTCAATGGTGCCAAACGAGCGGTGAAGGCTGAGAGTCTTGTAAACTAGAGTCATCTTGATACCAAGAGTGTGGCAGATCTTCTGGATCCCATAACCACGGGCATGAAGGACTGGGATCCGGGCCTTGAGGTCTGCAGACACCATATACAGAGGCATGGCGGATGACGACAATGCTTGGAGTAAAACTGTACTACCATGCGGCTTGCATTATTTACTGACTACGCAGTTTCGGGGTCTCAACTCGGGTAGTTCCGCCGCATCAAATCACTTGATGTGTTTCCGCATATATATGAAAACAGCTGTAAGCTTTAAGTTGATTAAAAGCAAATGAAAGTGATAAAAAGTAACATAAAGTACTAAAAAGTGTCTAAATGCTGAGGGGCATTTTTGTCCATTGAGTAGTAAATACACCATCTATGTAGTTAGTAATTAATAATATATTGGCTTTGATATATGCTATTTGGAGTGCTTGAATGAGTATTAGTATTGAGGTTGGACTTGGTGAATTGAGTGTGAAAAAGTCAGAAAAAGTCACATAGGAAAGTGCTGGAAGCATTCAGAGCAATATTATAAAAGGCATTTGCAGTTTTTCCTGATTAGTATGCACCAAGTATTGCATTTAGCTGGAATCTAGCTTGCTATAAATGCAGTATGTGTTGAATTCAAATTGTGTTTAGCTTGCTGGAGAGATGCTATATATTCAATCAGGATTGTGGCCCTGGCTCTGTGTTGCTTTATGTTGCTATAGATTGCTTTTTATTGTATTTTTTATGATTAAATTTTTGGACATGTCCTTTTATTGCTTTTGAGCTTTCAGTTGATTAAATGCAAAAAAGAAGATAAAAAGTAACATAAAGTAACATAAAGCAATAAAATTCCAGGGGGGTTTTTCCTGATGATCTTACTCCACCGCCAGTTGTATAATGCCCCAGCATATTCTGTTTGAACACTGGAACCTGCAATGCCAACATACTACCTGTCTTGATGCTGGAACAACCATTTCAATGCCAACCCAACCAATCTCCACCCTAGAACCATCTGTCTCAATGCTAGTGCAGCCAAGTGTCAGCAGCACCAATTGCAATGCCCATCAGTTCCAGACTAAGGTGCCACCAGCCCAAATACCAGCTTTCTGCATGGTGGAGCCCAGCTCTCTGCATGTCACCCCCAACCCACTCCCATTCACCACCAGCCCCAACCAGTCATGATGCTCAGCCATTGCACATCAACACCACCTAGTGCACGTATTTATTAGTGCTTTGCTAGTAGTATTGAATACATATTATTTTTATAAGAGATAGTAGTACTGAGCCTGTTGATAGCTAGAAGGCTGTACAGTTGGAATCATTATGGTCATCAATCTGACATTTTTGCTTCCACCACTATGGCAATGGGTGATTGTCCAGAACTGTCCAGTCACATTACAACTATGGGAAAATATGAAAAAATATAGATAGATTACTAATTTATACCAGTTTACAGATGTAGCTAGTCATTGATAATATATTTGCTGCTATACAAATGAACTATGAGTGTGATAAGAGCATGGAAAGACCATGATTGAAGCCTGCAATTGAGTAGTGTTTGTAGCATTTGTACCAGTCCTGGACAGGCCTGGAAGGTCTGGAAGATCTGACACTGGAGAGACTGGAATCTCTGGGGCATGTTCTGGCCTATAGGGGACCTTTCTGGAAACCCTGGAGACCTGGCTAGGGGAGGGACAGTTTGCTGATGTTCTATGACAATATTTAATTTGATCTATCTACCCTCCCCTTAATTGACACCCTAGCCCATCATCATGCATTGCAATAATATCCTAGTAGCTAGCCAAAGCATACCAACTGATAATAACTCATCCAGGGCTCTCTGCCCACTGGCCCATCATACTTAGCTGATTTTCACCCTTGGGTGGCCATGTAAGACAGCCTAAGTAGGTGCATGGGCTCATCTATTTCCTTTTTCTATTTATTTTTCACTGTTTTATGGTGGTTGCAACTTTGTTTGTGGTACCTGCAATGTATTGTGACATGGTATACTTTTTTGATTATTTTGACTATAGTACATGTTTTGACTTCAGCCTTTGAACAAAAGCAGAACAAGTAAGAAAAGTAAGAAAAGCTGTAGTAAATAGTATGTAAATAGTAAAATCAGTATTTTGTTAATTTACTGATGACTCTATCCATCTGGTCCCATGAACCATCCTGCTCAAGTCAAGTTTGGTATGTTTTCCAATAATAAATAAGCTATAGGGTGAATATAATGATGGTCTTGGCATATATGATGGAACCCATAGAAGTAGGTGACCTTTTGGGTTAACAATCCATGCACCACTGTCTAACTCTGATAAATCCCTGTCATTAAAGTCACTTTCTGAGATATACACATTGGAATCCAGCAGGGCATGGGATGGGATTGAAGAATAGCAAATTGATTGAGAGGTATGTCTTGTCATGTTGTCAGAGCACAGATTAACTGCTGTGTCTGTAGAACAATCCCACATATGTATGGTCTTGTCATTTGAACCAGAAACAACTCTCTGACCATCTGGTGAGAATGCTACTGAGAATATTGTGTCAGTGTGCCCTGTGAGAGGGCTATGTAGCTGCAGTCCAGTCTCAGCATCCCACAAACATATAGTCTTGTCAGATGAACCTGATGCAATCCTCTTTCCATCTGGTGAGAATGCTACTGACCATACTGAGTCAGTGTGCCCTGTGAGAGGGCTACCCAGCTGCAGTCCAGTCTCAGCATCCCATAAACATATGGTCTTGTCTTTGGAACCTGATGCAACCCACCTCCCATCTGGTGAAAATGCTACTATGTAGACTGATTCAGTGTGCCCTATGATAGGACTTCCCAGCTGTAGTCCAGTCTCAGCATTCCACAAACATATGGTCTTGTCAGATGAACCTGATACAACCCTCTTCCCATCTGGTGAGAATGCCACTGACCATACTGAGTCAGTATGCCCTGTGAGTGGGAGACCAAACTGCAGTCCAGTCTCAGCATCCCACAAATATATGGTCTTGTCTTTGGAACCTGATGCAACCATCTTGCCATTTGGTGAGAATGCCACTGAATATACTAAGTCAGTGTGCCCTGTGAGAGGGCTACCCAGCCAAAATCCAGTCTCAGCATCCCACAACCATATGGTCATGTCTTTGAAACCTAATGCAACTCTCTTGCCATCTGGTGAGAATGCCACTGACCATACTGAGCCAGTGTGCCCTGTGAGAGGGCTACCCAGCTGCAGTCCAGTCTCAGCATCCCAAAAATATATAGTCTTGTCTTTGGAACCTGATACAATCCTCTTTCCATCTGGTGAGAATGCCACTGACCATACTGAGTCAGTGTGCCTTGTGAGAGGGCTACCCAGCTGCAGTGCAGTCTCAACATCCCACAAACATATGGTCTTGTCAGATGAACCTGATGCAATCCTCTTTCCATCTGGTGAGAATGCTATTGACCATACTGAGTTAGTGTGCCCTGTGAGAGGACTACCAAACAGCAGTCCAGTCTCAGCATCCCACAAACATATGGTCTTGTCAGAGGAACCTGATGCAACCATCTTTCCACCTGGTGAGAATGCCACTGAGTATACTGAGTCAGTGTGCCCAGTGGGAGGGCCATCAAACTGCAGTCCACTCTCAGCATCCCACAAGCATATGGTCTTGTCTTTTGAACCTGATGCAACCATCTTGCCATCTGGTGAGAATACCACTGAGTATACTGAGTCAGTGTGCCCTGTGAGAGGGCTACCCAGCCAAAATCCAGTCTCAGCATCCCATAAACATATGGTCTTGTCAGAGGAACCTGATGCAATCTTCTTTCCATCAGGTGAGAACACCACAGACCGTACTGAGTCAGTGTGCCCTGTGAGAGGGCTACCCAACTGCAGTCCAGTCTCAGCATCCCACAAACATATGGTCTTGTCTTTTGAACCTGATGCAATCTTCTTTCCATCAGGTGAGAACACCACTGACCATACTGAGTCAGTGTGCCCTGTGAGAGGGCTATCCAGCTGCAGTCCAGTCTCAGCATCCCACAAACATACTGTCATGTCTTCAGAACCTGATGCAACCCTCTTGCCATCTGGTGAGAATGCCACTGACCATACTGAGCCAGTGTGCCCTGTGAGAGGGCTACCCAGCTGCAGTCCAGTCTCAGCATCCCACAAACATATGGTCTTGTCAGAGGAACCTGATGCAATCCTCTTGCCATCTGGTGAAAATGTAACAGAGGTCACCCAATTATCATGCCCCCTAATTGTTAGCTGAAGGTTTGGCCAACATGGTTCTCCTCCATCAACAATTTGGGCCAGATTTGAGTACTTGGGTGAGAATTGCTCATAAATGATGGACTGTACTGGAGAGAATGGCAGAGCTGAGATATACAAGTGTGGGGTGCTTTCCATGATGGCACCACCAAATGCTCTGACAAACTTGATGGCATCTCTTGCTATTGCTGACACCTGTTTAAATGTATCATCTTTCTAAACATTCTCATTAGCAGTGTTGTTTGGGATCAACTTCATAGTAAACATACCTCCAACCATGAAGCTATAGTGGCCAAGTGTGAGGGCACAACATTGAGCACCTTCAATAAGCTGAGTGCTTCAATCCAGAAGAGCAGTTTGTCCTTCAGCAGCAATTCTATCTCTTGTGCCACCTTCCTCACAAATTGTGTCTCCTGAATATGAATGGCCCAGAGTCGACAAGCATAAGACAAATGAGCAGGGATGTATCTATGAACTCGCCAGTCCAGGTCAGTGACCTTCGAGTTCGGTAGGTACGAGGTTTCCAATTGACAGATATTGAAACACAGCCCAGTTTGCATGACTCGAACACAAGCCCATACAAGCTGACAATGGACATCTTCCATTTTGATAGCAAACTCCATACTCCGTGTAGGGTTGGTCAAGAAATCGTAGAATGATGCATGTAATGCACGGACTGGGGTTGATACATCAGCAATGCCACTCAGTAGGGCACCCATCGGGTTGAGGATTGCCTTGACATCAGAAACATCAATGTCAGGGAAGTTTCGCCGCATTGCATTCAACGACACCACTGGGAGAGGCTCCTGGGTCCACAGTATTTGCCGCATCACAGAACGGAATCGTGCAAGTGCCTTCGGCTTGTTCTCGACGATGTCTCGCAAAATGGTGAGGTACATCTCATCCAAAAGTCCCTTGCTCTCCCCAGGCGAAACAGAGATCAGCTCCTCGTATCGCTCCATGGCTGTGAACCCAGCCTTGTGTGATTTGATGAACTCGCAAGCCAACCGAGCCCACTCGAACAACCCATCTGCCAGCTGTACGAGGCATGAGATTTCTTCAGTAGAGAAACGATCCATCAGTCTTCCTAGCTGATCAGAAACGTACAGACGAATATCGTGTTCTGTACTCGTGATAGAGATGTCGTCCATGGATTTGGATATGATATGGGGAACATCCTGCAGGACCTCCATGATGTCAGGTAAAGGGCGGGATGTAATGAGAACACGATAGCTGGACGGGAGCTGGGCAACCTGTGCAGAAGCGAGAACGCTGAGAATATGACTCCGAGAGGCCTCAACACCGGACTCATCGAGTGCATCAATCACAATGACCACCCATCCAACCATAGACACTGCAGCTTTGGAAATGGGATCAAAAATGAACTTTTGCCACTGCTGCTTCACATCGCGCGTGGTGGATAGCGCTTTATCGCCTGCAATGACCTCGGCTAGAATCCGCTTGAAAGTAGGATCACGATCAGCAAGATCATGTGCAATAGTGGTGAATATCTTTTCGTGGCGACGTTCCGCCTGTTGATCGCGGGCGAAGCAGAAACACGACCCAAGCACTCCAAGAGATTTGAACCAGTTAGCGATCGTATGGGCGATGGCCGACTTCCCTTTGCCTGCCTGGCCATAGAGCCACAACACCCGAGAAGTATCAGGCTCTGAATTATTGATCCAGTCTACAATGTCCGCCAGGATATCAACTCTCGTGCCTTCTAAGCAGAGTTTGGTGGTGTCTAATCCAGCACCACCTGCATAGGCGAGCTGGCTAAGGGTAGCCTTTTGATCTGCATGGTTAAATTGCTTAGGACAAGTCACAACCGTGTGAAACCCATCCTTACCTATGGCTGAGACACCATCTTTAATATTATCGATGCTGTTTAGGGCATGACGAATAGCATCTTCCACGAGACGGACGCCATTTAGGGCACGCCGAATTTCCTTGTGGATGTCACCGACAACGTCGTAAATGTTCCCAACATCAGCTGAGATGTGGTCAGCCTTGTCGACGAGCCCGTGAACAGCCACCCATGTATCCCGACATATAAGGTCCCGACACTGCTGCGTCAAGACATCCAGCGCATTGCCATAGGTAGTAATCGCAATAGTAGTTTCAGACAAAACATTCTTCAGCGTTCTTTGCCCTTCATAAAGACATTAGCCGAACATTGAACCTCAGATACGAGTATGACATACAAAAGCTTTTTGTTTTAGAATAGGACTGGATGAAAACCACGCAGTTGGGCATCAGTTTGGAGATTTCCGATAGAGGTTCCTTTATCTGGGCGACATTTGCGACGGTATGATCTTCGATGAGGAAAGCATAGACATGGCTGATTTTAGACAAGAGAGCGACGACTGACTCGTCCATGGTGCTCTGTGCAATAATAGTCTATGCACATATTAAATATAGTGCAATCTCGTATAAACTTTGGGACATACCTGAGCGGCCCATGATAGTGCGCATAAAGCTAGTTTCGCATATGGGTGAATCTAAGCGCAATTTAGTGACGTGTGCGCCAAAGGAAAGAGGACGCACATTCGAAATTGTCTGGACAACGGAGATGAAGATTTTAATGGGTCGAAAACATGAATTCACAGTATCGAGCTGATCCGCAACGGATTGGCATGTATTCACAGTAGCGAACACCTTGCCCATGCTGTCCGGCATATCATTCATCTGCGACACGCCTTCTCGTGCAGCTTTGAGGCTTGTGACTAGGTGGCTCACATCATCATCACCAGTAGGAGAAACCTGAGGCCAGATGAGACTGCTGTGAATCTGAACTCGACCTCTTCTACACCTTACCTTGAGAGGATCGGGTATAGAATGCTGTGCAGGAGACGAAGCCATGTTGGTGGTATTTATGACAAGATTGTCGAGACCATCCTTTCATTAATGAGATCCAAGTAAGATCAGTGCTGAATATTCGATGACATGCACGTTAACCCACATTTTGAGCCTCCGAAGGAGGCACGTTTGCCGATATCTCAACTGCTAAGACGGGAGCACGCTGCACAGGAGTAGCAGTTGCGGGACCAAGTTCGGTTGGGATATTGGCATCGATGGCCTTGGTTTCGTGTCACCGCAGAGATCAGAACACAATGCAAGATAACATACTTGGCGCTGCATGAGTGCAATGTCTGCTGCGGATGTGCCAGAGACAGGCAGTATCACCTGCGGACGGGATTGCACAATCTACGCAGTTGACAGTCTCGCACCAACACAATGCGCCGTTGCACTTACCAAATTGATTGTATCTGGGTTTTGCTCGATGGGAGTGTTCCTTGAGGGGCCGCGAGAGAGGCCGAATAACTATGTATATTGCAGGGCATTTCAGTATGGGCACCTAATATACCTGAAATGCATACCTCACGGCCATGAACCAAGGCGTCGAAAAACCTGTTCTGCTGGTTTGTACGGGAGTTGCCCCCAGGAGATCCCTGCTGTCCCTTCGGTTAGTTTGAAAAGAGACGGTTACTAAGGTGCGAATCTCCAAGCACCTCGGCAGCAAGATTCCGACTTTTTCCACGAAGAAATTTGAAAAGGTGGTTCTTTTTGCTACGTTCTGACATGACTTCAGTGGGGTACCCTTAGGACGAAAAAGAATGTGAACTGACTCATTGTGTGAAGGTACATACCACAGCACTGCTTTAGGGCTGTGCACCACGAGTTCAGTTACGACACCGCTACAGACAATTCATTGCTTGACCGTGCTGGACAAACTACACATTTCATACTCCAAGGTGACCACCAAGCCTGTCGCCGGCTCCTCCGTAGCTTCAGCATGACGTCCCTAGCAGTAGCATATCGATCTCAGTTGCGGCATTTCCTCGATGACGCACTCTTGTCCACCGACATGACCAAGGTATCCAACCTACCACGTACCTACCGTTGAGCGCGATCCGCTTGTGCAGAGTGCAACCCCTTGGGGGGTTCCACGCACAAGGATGATTGTGGTAATAAGCGGGACGGGGTGAAGAACGGAACGAGTGGTACTATTAGTGGTTGAGTCTAGGATAAAGTGGGAGTTGACAGGAGATGTGATTGTGTCATATGTACGGATTAGTAGAACAACCAAATGCCAGATCATCACGGTCGTACTGTGCATTACCTTACATTCTACATTTCACGAACGGCCAGAGGTACAATGCACCCCATATGAAATTATAAAATATAAAACATTGATTATAGGCACACTGCAAAGCGATTTGCGGGCGTTTGCAGCAGCGACAATCCCCGGATACGTTGATGATGGTGATGATATCAGCGTTGTGTCGATCGACGAGGTCTTGAACGAGTACGTCGATGGACTTTTCCGTGTGATTTCGTATGATGGGCGACTGTCGCTTAGTCAGCACCAACCTTCATCTGCTGCGAGTGCAAACAGGACAAGTCATGGATTCGTTGATATAGAACGCGGCTGGCTTTGCTCTTCTCGGCGACGATGACAACGGTCGCGGACCAAGCCCAGTCCGACGTCGACGGGCCAGAACAGCCCTCCCAGGATCACCGGGCCCTACCCCTCAATCACATCCGCCCCGACTCCTCGCGCAGACAACAATCGAAAAACCACACTACAATGTCTCCCACCGTGCAATGCGACCACACTTCATCTTCTCCTTCTGCAGCTACCCCAATCGTTAAAGGAACACCCCGTCTCAACCTCGATAATCTCGTCGTACAACCTCCCATCAAGCCTAGGGACTTTGCAATGCCGCCATCTGCGCCAGGGTCAGAAACACCCTCGGTCACAGACTCTCCATCCCCTTCCGAGTCTGAAAGCTGGAGCGTTCCATCCACGCGGCCCCCGTCCCAGGCGCCCAGCAGAGCCCCGAGCGTATCAGCAGGTATACCCGGCAACAAGCCATTTGTTCCACCTCCATCTTCACATCAGCAGCAATTCCAGCAACAACGACGCCCTTCTACTTCCTCCCTTGCGCCACCCATGGCAATGCAGCCTGCTCAGAACCCAAGATCGCGGGCCCCAACAGCCCCTTCTTCTCCCCAACCCCCCTCAACCCCGGTCCGTGCACGCGCCTCATCAAACGCTCAATCGGATTCGAGCAGATTCTCTCTTGCCAACTTGATAGCCTCCGCTCCCAAATTGAACAGAAAGTCCTCGGGACGTTCAATTGGTTCGAGTCGCAAATCTGACTCCGACGGCAAGCGAAAGTCTGTTACTGGTGAAAGTGGCGTCAGTCTCACGCAAAAATACGGCGTGTGTCAGAAAGTTGCAATAGGAAAAGGCGCAACCTCGGTCGTGCGGCTCGCGCACAAATGGGATAGGACCGAGGAGAAGCTGTATGCCGTCAAGGTGAGCCCTGCACGTTCGTGCCTATCCCCCCCTTTCCCCGGATACTATTCCATGGGTCCAAGTATACTTATCATTCTTCCTCATCCCTCAGGAGTTCCGGAAGCGTCGCAAGAACGAATCTGAAAAAGAATACGTCAAGAAGCTTACGGCAGAGTTCTGCATCTCCTCCACATTGCATCATGTCAACATCGTCGAGACCGTTGATCTTGTCCAGGACGAGAACAAGGCATGGTGCGAGGTCATGGAGTATTGCCCTGGCGGGGACCTATATGCTGCGATCAAGAAAGGGCACATGTCACCGAGCGAAGTCGAGTGCTGTTTCAAGCAAATATTGACCGGAGTGTCGTATTTGCACAGTCAAGGCGTCGCACATAGGGATATCAAACCCGAGAACTTGTTCTTTGACACGCAGGGTCATCTCAAGGTGTGCCTTATTTTCCCCTTCTCTCACCAACGATCAGCTGAATGATGGATTGATGGCTTATACTTAGATCGGCGATTATGGCGCTTCGACGGTGTACCGTCTTCCGTGGGAGTCAACAGTGCATATGTCGACTGGGCTGTGTGGGAGCGAGCCGTACATCGCACCAGAGCAGTTTTTGGGAAAACGTAAGCCCCCTTTGCACTACTGTCACACCTCGGATTCCGCGATCCTGATGTTTGTTCATTCTCCTTGGTGTGTACGATCCAGCATATGACGCCCGTCTAGTCGATATCTGGGCATGTGGGATCGTCTACTATTGTCTCTATTTTCATGAAATGCCATGGCGCGTCGCGCAGACGTCCGACACACTCTACGCGGCATACGCCCAGGCATGCACATCCCACCCGCTCAAAGACGCACACTCGCACATCGTCAAAGACAGACGCTCCGTCTCTAGCTCTGCGACGTACTCCAGCAACAAAGACCACACCAAGGAACCGCATACATCCACATCCACATCGTCGCTGGCCTCCTCCGGGGAGCGCGAACGGGAGCGCGAAAGGGAGAAGGACATGTTTTACCCTGCCACGATTAGTAACCTCTCGCCGCGTGCATGTCGCTCGCTCATTCGCAGAATGCTCGAGCCTGACCCGAAATATCGAAGAGGTGGTGGCGCATTCCTGGGTGGAGGGGATTGAAGTGTGTCATTCGATGGAGGAGCCGAAGCATGTGCACTCGTATGCGGTCGCGCAGGCGCAGGCGCAGTTGGGGTTGGGGTTGGGGGGGCGTGATTTTTGAGTGTGGGTGGAAGGGAGTGGTGGCCGACCACACTGCACAGTGACAGGAACGCGAAAAGGAGAAAGATTATTGCAGGAATGAAGACACCCACCGTTGGGCAGTGTATCCCCCAGTCCTCCCTATCCACGGCCGGTACGTATCTGTTGCGCAGTGAGCCAGCACTTATACTAACACCAATTCGTTTGAACTTTGACAGTAACCCTTCCAGCTCCCATTCACCACTCCCATTACATGCATATGCTCTGGCGAGCTTCGTACTAACCAGTCTTGTGGGTACTGCAGGTTGGTCAAATGAGCCCTCCATCTCAGGTATATCAGCATGGCAGGGCACGATCGCCTCTGTCAATGGGTGGGATTGTCTCTCGGAAACCAGACAGAGTGCATTGGGTGAGACATACATCATGGGTTGAGAGTCCTGGTATATCGATCATTGGTACGTGCATTTTGAGAGACATTCTGAAACTGCGTTCGACAGGATCAAGTTCTTCAAGACTGTCGTGTCTGGTTGAGCGACCCACTCACAGATTCGACAGTCTGTCCTGTCTTGCCCAACAGCTCCAACACTATCGATTCTCGCTGTGAAACTATCTGCCAGAAGCGCATTGAATGGGAGCATAGGCGCCCAGTATCAACTTTGGAATTGAATGTCCATACCATGTTATTCAGCGCCGCCCATTTGAGGTACACGTGGACGAATCATACAATCACGAAGAATATCGGGATAACTAGGATGCAGCTCAGCATGACGATGTCCGTGCCAGCAGCGCAGGTGCGAGTGTGGCAGGGGCACTGTGTCGCAGGTGAGTTCCGCGCTGCACTTGATACATTCAAGGATGAACGCGGTGAAATCAACCACAAGAATTGGCAAACCAGACACGCATCTTACATCCATGGATGGGAACCCATTGCAGGAAGCACAGTGGCAGGGGGGTGCAATCTCACCATTAACTCACAGTCTATCGAATAGTTGATACGACCGCTACTAACGTACAGCAATATACCGACATAGATCCTGATACGGGCTCGCAAGCACCTCTACTAGTTTGCCTATAGTCATGCAAAATTCGCGCTGGGGGATATACGTTTTGTCTAAAAGTGCAGACCAGTAAATTACTTGTCCTGGGACATACATACTGTCCTAGATGGGTGATTGGGCATCCATCCCAGTTCTTGCAATCCCAGATGTGACTCATCCCCCACCCGTGATCTGATATCGACACTTAGGCAATGAAGGGGTCGGCGCTGCGGTCTGGTCCGGTCGGCTCTGTCGGGACGCCTTTCACTCTTAGGGATCTTGCCGTGAAGTGCCGTTGACCGACTTTGACTGCACCAGCGTCCTCGATCGTGCTCGTGGCGCGGGCGACGCAGACGTTCGTGACGCAGAATCAAACCCTGAAGGAGACCCCGGTGAGCGCTTGAACCCTGTACGTTCATGCTAGCTATTCCCCCCTTCCCCCGGATACTATTCCATGGGTCCAAGTATGCTTATCACTCTTCTTCATCCCTTAGGAGTTCCGGAAGTGTCGCAAGAACGAATCTGAAAAAGAATACGTCAAGAAGCTTACGGCAGAGTTCTGCATCTCCTCCACATTGTCGAAACCGTTGATCTTGTCCAGGACGAGAACAAGGCCTGGTGCGAGGCCATGGAATTTTGCCCTGGCGGGGACCTATATGCGGTGATCAAGAAGGGGCCCATGTCACCGAGCGAAGTCGAGTGCTTGCACAGTCAAGGCGTCGCACATAGGGATATCAAACTGGAGAACTTATTCTTTGACACGCAGGGTCATCTCAAGGTGTGCCTTCT
>JAYMGJ010000234.1:0-28930 GCA_037178675.1 Scleroderma bovista
GCACTCCGCCGCCTATTCTACTCTGGTCTCCCAGACCGCCTAAAAGACGAGATAGCTCGAGTTGGGAAGCCCCTGACTCTGCATCGGCTTAGGGCCCTTTGTCAAGAGATTGACACGTGCTATTGGGAGCACAAAGACGAGATCTCTCGTACGATGAAGAGTCAGCCCGCCTCGTCCCCAACCAAGTCCTCCAACTTCGGGGGCAACTCATCCAACTCCGGTCAGGAGAAATCCAAGACCGGAAACTCCCCCAGCTCCACCAACTCCTCTGGCTCGTCCAAGGCGACAAACAACCAGTCCTCCTCCGGTTCCAGACCGGACTTAACCAACAAGCTTGGTAAGGACGGGAAGCTAACCACAGACAAGCGCAAACGGCGTCTGGACAACAACCTCTGCATGTTCTGCGGAGGTACCAGTCATTTTGCAGACAACTGTCTCAAAAAGACCAAAAAGGCCAAAGCTCGCGCTGCAGCCATCGCTGCTGAGTCCGGTAAGATGGACTCGAACTTGGGTGCCAACTCCAAGTCAAAAAAAGAGTAAGCAGCTCCCGGCCCTCCGCACAACCGGTGAGCTGCGTTGACTCCGGAAGTGCACCCAAGGAGGCTCGCCTCAACGCTTCCGCTCTTTATGACCCTAATTCCCTTATGCCACATGTTATCCTCTTATCATTTGACTTACCTAAAACCCGCGCACTTGTGGACTCCGGATCCATGCATTGCTTTGTAGATGTACAATTCGCGCACAAAAACAATATCTCCACTTACTCCATTCCTCCGATTACTCTCCGGCTCTTTGACGGTACATCAAACTTTGTAATCACTCAAGCTGTCGATATGTCAGTGAAATTTCCCACATCCAGTGATGTCACCCCTATGACCTTTTACCTCGCTCCGTTAGACTCTGACTGCTCGATTGTCCTTGGACATAACTGGCTCACCCGCTACAATCCGTTGATTGATTGGGTACTGAGCAGTTTAACATTCCGGACTCCTGCAGAAAGTTTGCTAGCGCCCCCATCAACTTCCTCTCCGGTTCAGTCTGGTAACCCTGTCTCCGGCCTCTCCAGCCAATCTGACCCCAGCCTCGCGCCATCTGTTGACACTCCGGTTTGCACCCCTCCGCACATCTCCCTGATTAACGCAGCCACATTCGTGCGTGCATGCAAATTAGAGGGATCTACCAAATACCAACTTCAGCTGCATCCCTCTGACTCAGAAAAGGCTCGTTCTTCCTCTGCCTCTACTCCACCGGACTTGGACATAGTTCCTCCGGAGTATCGCGATTATGCGGACGTGTTCAGTAAGGCAAAGGCCTCTGAACTTCCCCTGCATTGTGAGTACGATCTGAAGATCGACCTCGAAGAAGGTACCTCTCCACCTTTGGGAACTCTCTACTCACTGTCTCTGGTTGAGCTCTCCGCTCTCCGGACTTTCATCGACGAGAATCTTAATACAGGTTTCATCCGTCCTACTGCCTCCTCCCACGCTGCTCCAGTCCTCTTCGTAAAGAAGAAGGATGGCTCACTTCGCCTCTGTGTTGACTTCCGAGGCCTTAACAAAATTACCAAAAAGGATCACTATCCACTCCCTCTTATCTCTGACCTTTTGGACTCTTCCAGCCATGCCAAAATCTATTCCAAGATCGACCTCCGGCATGCCTACCATCTCGTCCAGATTGCTCCAGGCGATGAATGGAAGACCGCCTTCCACACATGCTATGGGTCTTATGAGTGGTTAGTAATGCCCTTTGGCCTCACTAACGCCCCTGCAGCATTCCAGTGCTTTGTCAACACAATCTTTGCTGACATGCTGGATGTCTGCATCATCGTATACCTCGACGACATCCTCATCTACTCCGAGGATATGGAGTCCCACCAGCAGCACGTCCGGGAAGTTCTCTGCCAACTCCAGTTACATGGCCTCTTCGCCAAACCGGAGAAATGTGAGTTCCACTCAGACTCGGTAGAGTACCTTGGCTATTGCCTCTCTCTGGACAGTTTAACAATGTCTCCAGACAAGATCCAAACCATCTCCGACTGGCCTGAACCTTGAAAGGTGAAGGACATCCAGTCCTTCTTGGGCTTTGCCAACTTCTACTGCCGGTTTATATTCAACTACTCGGACATTGTGGTCCCTCTTACCCATCTCACCCAGAAAGATGCTCCTTGGAACTTCTCCGAGGACTGTCAATGTTCCTTCAACACTCTCAAGCATGCCTTCACCACTGCGCCCATCCTCACCCATTTCATTTCAGATACCCCTATCATCGTGGAAACTGATGCCTCCGACTATGCTGTCACTGGCATCTTGTCTATTACTTGCGCCGACAGAGAGATTCGTCAGGTCGCATACTACATGTCACGTTGGATTGCAGTACAGAGTTTGTCTCTCACTTCTTCCAGTCACTTGGAAAGGCCCTTGACATGCACCTCCACTTCACCTCCGGTTACCACCCGGAGGGCGATGGCCAGACAGAGTGGTCTAACCAGACGCTGGAACAGTACCTCTGGATCTACTGCAACTACCAGCAGGACAACTGGGCGGACCTACTCCCATTGGCGGAGTTTGCATACAACAACGCACCTAGTGCTACCACCGGAGTCTCTCTGTTCTTCGCTAACAAGGGCTACCACCCTAACATCTCTGTCTACCCAGAACGCGACATGACCTCTGCCAGGGCTCGTGACTACGCAGTCGACCTTGAGTCACTGCACCAATACCTTCGAGAAGAAATGGCCCACACGCAACTTCGCTACCAGGGTCCAGCTGATGCCAAACGTACTCCGGCACTGGACTTCAAAGTAGGCAATCAAGTATACGTGAAAGCCAAGTACTTCCGGTCCACTCAACCATCCAAAAAGCTATCAGAGAAGAACCTGGGGCCCTACACTATCATCGCGCAAGTAGGCTCCCTCTCCTTTACCCTCCGTCTTCCAGATTCCATGCGCACAGTTCACCCCGTCTTCCACGTCTCCCAACTTGAACCGGCCATACCCAATACCATACCAGACCGGATACAGCCTCCTCTGCCACCGGTCGAAGTGGATGGTGAACCGGAGTTCGAGATCTCTGAGGTCCTCGACTCCAAGGTTGACCGTCAACGCAAAACGTGCAAGTTGCTTTACTTGGTACGTTGGTCCGGTTATGAAGGGACTGACGAAGAAACATCATGGCTTCTTGCCACTGAACTAGGCAACACAACGGAACTGTTAGAAGACTATCATGTCCAGTACCCAGCCAAACCCGGACCACTCACGTCCATGTAATAGTACTCTCACTCTCTGTCTCTCTTATCTGTTTCACTCTCTGTCTCTCCTCTCTATTTCACTTTATCTTGTAATATCACTCACTAAACTCAGGTCACTTTTCTTTATAAACAAAAGTCAAACTAATTACACTTTCTATTTACAAAGTCCGGACCGGACCACTTACTCTGGCACAGCGCCGCCAGGGTTCTCTTGCTCCTCTTGGAGCCCCTGGACCTCCTGTTCGACCTCCTCTGGGTCGACCTCTGGCTCGCTGTCCTCCGACTCCTCGTCCTCATCCCAAGGTGCTGTAAAAAACTGGCACTCCTCGAGAAAAGTCTTGAGGCCTGCCGTCAGCCGCTCATTCCCTCTGGCCACTGAATGGGTGGCATCTGTGACCCGGCGCATCTGACTGGTCATCTCCTCCACCACTCTGGTCAACCGGTCCAGCTGTTCCAGGAACGGTGCGGGATCAAACCCGGGCCATTTCCCAGACGGCCCCGGCACTTCGATGATGTCGTTGTTGTCTTCTTTTTCTTGCGCTTCTCGCCTCCTCGCGGTGATGTCGCCACCTCCTTCTCCTTCACCTTGCCCTTCACCTTGTCCACTGCTGGACCCAGACCCCCCACCTCCGGCCACTCGCACCGCTCCTTGAGTCCGGCGCACTTCATGCACGCGCATTGCTTGGGCTTTTCAGGGTCCCGCTCGCACTTGGCCTTGTGCTTGGCACAACGAACGCACCTGCCAGGAGGTTAATAAAATCATAAGAAAGGATAAAACAACTACTTACCGGACTTCCTCGCTCCGGTCTCCACTTGGACCCGCCTCTGGCTCTTCCCTCGCCCTTTTCTTTGACGCCTCCTGCGCCAGCGCCCTCTGCCTCGCAGCGACCTCTGCAGCCCTCCGCTGCACCGCTGCCCGTTCCTTCTCCACCTTTGCTCGCTCCACCTCTGCCTTTGCTCTCTCCGCCTCCTCTCGTGCTCTCGCCTCCGCCTCCTCACGTGCTCTTCTCTCCGCCTCTTCCCTGCACTGCTTCTCCGCCCTCTTCACTTGCTTGCGATGACAGCGCTCCTTCGCTTTGGCGTCAAGAACGTTGGACTCGTCCTCGCTACCAGACTGTAACTCCGGTGTGGAGGCCTTCGTCCAATCCTTGGACTCGGTGGCAGCAGGGGCGACGGGGCTAACGGACTTGGCAGTGGCAGACATTTTCAGTTGGCAGTAAATTGGGGGTAAAGGCAAAACCAGTCTGATCTTTATAGATCCAAATTTCGTACTCAGACATTCACTCCCGACTCCGCATTGTCTTAGGCGACCACATGTCAGCCTTGTTGGGGCCTCATGGGTTCGGCCCCTAAAAGGGGGATACTGTTACGACCATGTCCAACTCCGGATCATATCTGGTTACTCCAGTCGCATCGCAGCCCTATAGCTCTACTCCAGTCGCTCTCAGCTGCTCCGGTCACGGTCGCACAGATAACCTTCCGTTAAGTACAACCCTTGGTCTATGCTCTATTCAGTCATTACCACACCTCGCCGTTTGCCCTGTCTTGATGTGAGTTCTCCGTGTACTTGATATATCTCCTACCTTGTATCATTTTCACCGGACCTGGTTTATTTTACCCGGACCTGACTTTATTTTCGTCGGACCTGGTCTATCCCTTTCTCTGGTTATCCTTTGTCCGCCTTTTAGGCTGTTTACTTGTCACCGTAAATACTTGTCCCTAGTTCTTACTTAGTATAAGTACTCTGTAGATTATCCTGTACACCTCAGTCTGAAATCAACTATAGTCACTACTCCTGTCCATGTCTCTGTCTCCGTCTCCGTCATTGTCACCTTGACCGGAACCTACGCAAGGGATCAACGCACGTCGTCCTTGTCATTGAATCCAAGCGGTCACCAAGTCCAGCCGGACTATCCCTTGTCCAGCCCTGTGCCCTCCTCCTTCGTCCGCCTTCGTCTGGACTTGACCGGACCCCTTACCGGAGTAGACCCGGACTTGACAGGTTGTCACCATTGTCGCATTCGCTGTCTACACTGGTGAAGGTGGTGGTGCCACAGAGTGTGTGTGCTGGTGCTGGGGTCACCACTGTCGTCATTGTCATGCTGGTGGTAGTGGTCACATCACAGTGTGCATGCATGCTGGCACTAGGGCCATTGTCATTGTTGTCATGCCAGTGGGTGGTGGTGGTCATGCTGCCAAGTATGTGCATGCTGGGGCTGGGGTGGTTGTTGTTGATGAGTGGTGGTGGTGGTGGTGGTGATCAACACATGGTGGTGGTGCCATGGTGGTCATTGTTGCTATCATGGTGACTGTCGTCACCATTGTCGGGTGCAGAGCTGCATTGCCATTGTCGGGTGCAGAGCTGCATTGCCATTGTTTGGTGTGGTGGAGAGGGTCGTGGTGGGCAGCATTGTGTTGGTAGTGGAGTTGTCAGAGGCATTGTTGCATCATGGTGGTCATGGTCGTGGTTGGTGTTGTGTTGTCACATTGCGGCGGTGGCAGTCTCAGAGTTGGTTGTCATCACCTGTTAGTTGGTGGGTGGTCTTGGCATTGATCATTGTACCAGCTGTAAGTGATGGTTGGTGTGGATGGCTGGGTTGCATGGTGATGTGGGGTGGGTGTGCATCCAATTGTTGAAGCAATACCTATATATGTAGAGGAACTGCTACTCCAACTCACCTGTTGGGTGGAGTGCACAACCTGAGATGGTAGTGGTAGCTGGTTAAGAGCTGTTATATTATATAAGTGATGTCTGCTGTTTATATACAACAAATAGTGTGATGTGTGACTGTGATGCATGACATGTGACAGTAACATCTACTCTAAAGAGGACTATTACTAATGTCTACACTAATATGGGTTGCAGTCTTGTGCGCACTTCATCGACGGTTTATGCCGGGTGCACGTGCGACTTCAACACTCCCCCTCATTGTGCTGCACATAGAGCACTTTAGCAAATAAGGTGCTAGATGCTGCCAGAGGGAAACTGTAAGCCTAGTTGAGCTCTGAACTTCACAAATTTCTCATGGGGTATGTAGTATGTAAGTTCTTGGTGAGCAGATCAGCAGGATTCTCAGCACCATCAATGAAGAATAGTTCCATGTTACCTTTCGCAACTGACTCACAGATTCCATGGTAGCGGATGTTGATGTGCTTGGAGCAAGGCTCTGTTACAGGGTTGGATGCCATGAATATGGACCCCTGATTATCACCGCAAATCAGGATAGTGTTCAGCTTATAGCTGAGCTCACCGAGCAAACTTCGAATCCAGGTAACTTGGCAAGCACAATCGCTCAAAGCCATGTATTCGGCCTCAGTGGACAAGTATGCAATAGTCTTCTGTGCACAAGAAGTCCAACTGATCAAGCCATCTGCAAGCTTCAGGTAGAAACCTGTCTGCAAGAGGCAAGAGGTAGGGTCTGATCCCCAATCTGAGTCCGTGCATGCAATCAGGCCAGCACTGGATCCACCATTGTATACTAGGGAGTACGTAGGTGTCCCAATAAGATAGCAATAGATATACAGCACTTTGTTTAGGTGGTCCTGGGATGGATTTGCAGCATGGAACAAGAGGTGCGTGACTGCAAAAGCAATGTTGGGCCTAGTGCCTAACATAAGGTACAGAAGGGACCCAATAACTGTCTGGAAATGGGAGTGGAGTTTCACGTCAACAGGCTCTGTATTTTTGGTGGCATAGTAGCCAGCTGGCAGTGGGGTGCTTGCAGACTTTGCATTGAGCATGCCGCAGTGTTCGACAACCTTTTGGAGGTACACACATTGATCCAAGTGGATAGCCCGGCCTTTGCGAGTGATTTGCATACAAAGGAACTCATTTGGTTCTCCAAGGTCTCTGCACTCCCATTTGCACATGAACTGTGCTTTGATGGCATCAACAACAGCCTTATTAGGGCCACAAAATAGTGCATTGTCAACATAGATAATACCAATGACAATGTTGGTGCCTTTCTTCTTGTAGAAGAAGATGCCTGCTTCAGACTTAAGATGCTCAAACCTGAGCTCTTTTAGAGACTCATCGAGTGTGTGCCACAAAGCTAGGCCAGCCTGTTTGAGGCCATAGAGGGCATGCCAGAGGCAGAGCACTTTGCACTCTTGCCCAGGAACTGCAAACCCTTCAGGTTGTTCCATGTAGATCCCTTCGTTGAGCTTGCCATACAAGTAGGCGCTCTGAACATCAAGTCCAGTAATATACCAGTTTTCTAGTGCAGCGAGTGCAAGCATAGGGTACACTGTTTCAAAGTGCACAACTGGTGAGAAGACCTGGTCAAAATCTAATCCCTCAACCTGGGAGAAGCCTTTTGCTACTAAGTGGGCTTTCTTGCGTCCATCTGACTTAACGTCAAAGACCCATTGATTCTTAATGACCTTCCAGTCTCGGGGATGGTCTACTAGCTCAAAGACCTTGCTCTTTTGCAGCATGTTGAGCTCTTCTTGGCAAGCAAGTCACCAGAGTTTCTGCTCAGCTTGGGGTAAGCGAACAATGTCCTTGTAGGACCAGTTGCAGATGCTCTCATATTGTGGGTTTCAAGGGCTTTGCCCATCAGGAAACGGACTAGGTTTGCTCCCCCTTCCTTGCACATCTTTTGCACATCTTCCTCACTGGGTATTGCAGAGGTGTCGGGGAAACCACCAGGGATATGGTCTGGTGTGTCCAGTTGTGGGGGCCTAGAGGTCTCACCTACTGTTTCTCACCATTGAGAGGCACTTTCAATATCCTGTAGTTGCTCGATGGGATGTCGCCACTCACCATACACATTACCGGGGTGCAATGGTGCTCTACATTCACATTAGGGGTGGGCAGGGATATTCACTGCAGGGGGTCGCAGCACATTCTGGCAGCATTCAGCTCGGCCAGGGTGCTGTGGTGCTGGAGGTGGCAGATTTCTCACTGGTAAAGGCATTCTCAGTGCCTGTGGAGGCACTGGAGATGGCATACAGGGAGGATTTATTTGGTTAGGCTCTTCCTCAGGAGCCTCTGGTTCCTCACACTTTGGATCGTCATCCTGTGCTTGGGGATGTTGGTAGCCATGGTTGTGTTCCACATTGTCATCACTGTCAATATCTTTAGGTGGATTCCCTGGTTGATCAGTGATAGGTTTTGGATTTGCCCTTCCAAAAGGGTTCTTGAGAGGTTCATGCCTGTTTTTAGGGCAGCAAGGGAAGTGACGCTTGTCAAAAATGGTGTGAGCAGCAGTAAACACTGCATTGGTGGAGCACATAAACAAGAAGTTGCACTCATTGCCAGGGGCAACACCAATGTAAGTCATAAGCTCCGACTTGGGAGCCATCTTATTTGCTCTAGCTGAGGCTGGGAGATAGACAAATGCTCCACAGCCAAACATGTGGAGGTGTTACGACCATGCCCAACTCCGGGCCTTATCCGGTCACTCTGGTCGCATCACAGCTCTACAGCTCTACTCCGGTCGCTCGTCTCCTACTCCGGTCGCACTCATGCAGATAACCTTCCGTTAAGCACGACCCTTGGTCTATGCTCCATTCACTCGTTACCACACTTCGCCGTTTACCCTGTCTTGACGTGAGTTCTCCATGAACTCGATATATCCTATACCTTGTAGCATTTTCACCGGACCTGGTTTATTTTACCCGGACCTGACTTTATTTTCATCGGACCTGACCTAGTCCTAACTCCGGTCATCCCTTGTCCGCTATTAGGTTGTTTACTTGTCACCGTATGTACTTGACCCTAGTTCTACTTAGTATAAGTACCCTCTAGTTTACCTTGTACACCTCAGTCTGAAATCATCTAAGTTACTACTCCTGTCCCTTGTCTGTCTCCGTCTCCATCTCCACCTGACCGGAACCTACGCAAGGGATCAACGCTCGTTGTCCTTGTCATTGAATCCAATCGGTCGCAACTCCGGCCCGGGCTAACCTCTGCCCAAACCTCTGACCTCTGCCCTCGTCTGTTTTCATCCGGACTTGACTGGACTTCCTACCGGAGTAGACCCGGACTTGACAGGAGGTGATCAATGTTAGGCATCTCCTTCTTAAGCATTTCATGTGGGGGTGCACCATTGTAGGTGAGCTACCAGCGTATGGTTATAGATGTGGGTTGCATGAGCAAACACAAATTCCCACCAGGAGTCAGGAATGCAGGCTTGATGCTGCATAGACTCTGCTTTATCCATGAGAGTGCACCCTAGTCGCTTGGTGCAGCCATTCTGCATGGGAGTTCTTGGAGCACTTTGATATATTTTAATTCCTTTCTCAAGGAGTGCTCGATCAAACAGATCGGATTTGTATTCTCTGCCAGCGTCGGACATCCATCCAACAACATGCGCATCATGTTGCATGCACACCATTTCAAGGAAATCTTTGGCAGCTGTAATCACTGCAGCTTTGGAGTGAAGAGGCATGGTCCAGGCATGAGAAGTGTAGTTGTCATAGAAGGTGATAACATATTTGAATTTCCAGTATGACACAACCAGGGATTTCAGATCAGAGTGCACCAGCTTGAAGGGCTTGGAAGCATGTCTTTCATTTTCTGGGAAAGCTCAATTTGGCATCTTGCCTAGAGCACATCCAGGGCAAACACAGTCCTCAGTAGGAAAGTGTTTTGTTAGATGGCTCATGCACAGGGAACTAGCTAGCTAGCTCAGAGGCAAACTCAGTGTCTCATTTGGAACACTGTCTGTATGATAACTAACCTAGCTTAGAGGCAAACTAATAAGTAGGTTAGTACTAAGTAAAAGAAAGTGGTGACTAGATGTCTTACCTCAGTGTCTCATTTGGAACACTGAGGTGAAAGGAATCCTTGAGCGGATGAAAATACTCTGTGCTTACATAAGAATGCTCAATGCACAAATAAGGAAACTAACACAAGTCCTAAAGAATGGTAGTGACTGAGTAGGAATTTCAACAAAGTGGATCTCCAGGAAGTGCTGTGTATGTTTTTGCGCACATCGGAGTACTTCCTTAGAGGAGTGCCTGAATCTCCAGTGCATAATGTTGTAATCAACTTTGCTCACAGAGGCGATATAGTTAGATCTAATTATTGGGATAGATCTAATCCCAAAAATGATGTTGCGATCATCTTCTGGGTCTGGTTCACACCATAGGCATTCTCCCCTGCCAATCAGGCTAATGCCTTTCTTATCGCCAGTGACTCTGTAGTTATGCTGGAGCATTTCACCCATAGAAATTAGGCATGCAGTAGCACCTGGCATATGGAGCACTTGGGTGAGTGTAATAACTTTTTCATCCCCTGAGTTGTGGTCTAGGCACCTGTTATGACCATGTCCAACTCCAGATCTTATCCAGTTACTCCGGTCGCATTGCAGCCCTACAACTCAACTCCAGTCATTCTCAGTTACTCTGGTCACAGTCATGCAGATATGCTTCCACTAACTATGACCCTTGGTCTAGTCTGCATCCAGTCCTTACCACACTTCCCCGTCTACCCTGCCTGTTTGTGAGTTCTCTGTGTACTCAATATATCTCCTGCCTTGTATCATTTTCACCAGACCTGGTTTATTTTCATCGGACTTGACTTTATTTTCATCAGACCTGATCTATCCCTTACTCTGGTCATCCTTTGTCCGCCATTAGGCTGTTTACTTGTCATCATATATACTCATCCCTATTTTGCACTTAGTATAAGTACTCTGTAGATTATCCTGTACTCCTCAGTCTGAAATCAACCATAGTCACTACTCCTGCTTCCATCTGTCTCCATCTCCATCTCTGCCTGACCGGAACCTACACAAGGGATCAACACTCATTGTCCTTAGTCATTGAATCCAATTGGTCACCAACTCCAGCCGGACTAATCTCTTGTCCAGCATCTGCCCTCTTCCTTCGTCTGCGTTCGTCCGGACTTGTCCGGACCCCCTACCAGAGTAGACCTGGACTTGACAGCACTGCAGTAAGACTGTGCCAATACCAGCAATCAGTGCTACACCATTAGCCATTTTGGCATAGTGCACTCACTTTAGTGCATTGTAAGAGGCAAAGTCACCTATGTCACCAGTAAAATGGTGGGATGCACCAGAGTCTAGTAGCCAGAAAGCACCAGATAGTTCACTATCATCAGCCATTTTTCCCTTACAGCCAGCACAGTGTGCATTTGTTTCATGTGAACATGAACAGATACATATATGCATTTCTCAAGACACAACATGACAAATTGTAGTTACTACTCCCTATATACAGTGACGGCATGTAGCGCACATGTAAAGGGAGTGTGTCAAGACTGGTTCTCCTCAACGATCTTACTAGGAGGTCTAGAGGTGCAGGGAACTAATGAGGAGGTAAGTTCAGACACTAGTAGGTGCTAGTTAGTGTGGAGAGTCAAGTCCGGGTCAAACAAACAAAGTCTGGGCACTAGAGAAGCACAGAGAGTAAATCCGGGTTTTTGCAGAGTAAGTCCAGACTGTGGGAAAGTGGTCTGGAGTTGAGCACAGCTTGTCTGGAGCGAAGGACATCCCAGAGGTGGGACAAGTCCTGAGAGGTCTAGTGTTGAGTCTGGGACAGAGGTGGCTTTTGCCCTCATGTGAGTAGGAGACTTGCTAGGATTGTACATAGGACCAAGGGGATGAGATAGGACAGAGGCCAGAGTTGGCCAGAGTTCAGGAGAACAAGATGGGATTAGGAGAGCATGGTGGGTAGTACAGAGTGGGGAGTATCTTAGTCGAGATTTGATCTAAGGATCTACTAGGCCGGAGTACAGTAGTTTATATAGTAATGAAAACTAGGGTGAGTATATATGGTGACAAGTAAACACCTTAGTTGGGACAAGGGATGGAGCAGAAAACAGACAGGAAAATAAAGCAGGTACAGGAAAATTGGAGTGCAGCTATGGGGCTGGAGATGGCTGGACTAGATCCGGAGTTGTATCTATGCCTAAGGCGAGGTCAGGCAGGCCAGGGTTAGACCAGAGTTGTGACTGGGAAAAGTATAGATATGACAGAGCATGTCAGTGTCAGTCAGCACATGTGCAGAAGGTACTTGCCTGAAGAGGCTGGCCTCTGTGCCCATCACCATTGTCAAGTCCGGGTCTACTCTGGTAGGGGGTCCGGTCAAGTCCAGACAAACACAGATGAAGGAAGAGGGCAGATGCTGGACAAGAGATTAGTCCAGCCGGAGTTGGTGACCGATTGGATTGAACAACTAAGGACAATGAGTGTTGATGTCAAGACTGGTTCTCCTCAACAATCTTACTAGGAGGTCCAGGGGTGCAGGGAACTAATTAGGAGGTAAGTCCAGACACTAGTAGGTGCTAGTTAGTGCGGAGAGTCAAGTCCGGGTCAAACGAACAAAGTCCAGGCACTAGAGAAGCACAGGGAGTAAGTCCGGACCATGGGAAAGTGGTCCAGAGTTGAGCACAGCTTGTCTGGAGTGAAGGACATCCCAGAGGTGGGATAAGTCCTGAGAGGTCTAGCATCAAGTCTGGGACAGAGGTGGCTTTTGCCCTCGTGCGAGTAGGAGACTTGCTAGGACAGAGGCCGGAGTTGGCCGGAGTTCAGGTGAACAGATGGATTCAGAGAGCATAGTGGGTAGTACAGAGTGGGGAGTATCTTAGTCGAGATTTGATCTAAGGATCTACTAAGCCAGAGTATGGTAGTTTATATAGTAAATGAGAACTAGGGTGAGTATATACGGTGACAAGTAAACACCTTAGTTGGGACAAGGGATGGAGCAGAAATGGACAGGAAAATAAAGCAGGTACAGGAAAATAAACTGGAGTGGGAGCAGACACAGGGACAAGTAGGTAAAGGGAACTACGTTGGAAGAGGACAAGTAAGGGTTGGAGGTGGACTTAACTAATGTTAAGTCCAGAGCGATGTCCAGGACCAGAGGAAGTGGAACCGGAGAAAGTGGGACCAGAGGAAGGGCACGACCAGAGGAAGTGCACGACCAGAGGAAGTGCACGACCAGAGGAAGTGCACGACCAGAGGAAGTGCAAGAGCAGAGGGAGTGTACAGCTGGAGGAAGGGTGGAGTAGCTGGAGGAAGGTCCAGAGTTGGACATGGAAATGTCCAAGGCCATTGGTGGACCTATCAGGGGAAGCAGAGTGGAACAGGAGCAGACCTGAGCCAGAGTTGGATGTACCAGCCAGAGTTGGGCTAGGTCACAGACCAGACAAAGGGAGTGGCTGGACTGAAACCGGAGTAGCAACTAATGGTAGGTACAGGTCCAACATGGAGGAGTTAGATGCGGATCTGTCTGCAGGAAGACAGGGGTTAGTCCTGAGGTGGAGATGGATGTAGTGACTGGAGTTGAGCTGGAGTGCAGCTATGAGGCTGGAGATGGCCGGACTAGATCCAGAGTTGCATCTATGCCTAAGGGGAGGTCAGGCAGGCCAGGGTTAGACCGGAGTTGCAACTGGGAAAAGTATGGATATGACAGTTGATCCCTTGCATAGGTTCTGGTCAGGCAGAGATGGAGACAGAGACAGATGGAAGCAGGAGAAGTGACTATGGTTGATTTCAGACTGAGGAGTACAGGATAATCTACAGAGTACTTATACTAAGTGCAAACTAGGGATGAGTATATACGGTGACAAGTAAACAGCCTAATGGCGGACAAAGGATGACCAGAGTAAGGGATAGATCAGGTCCGATGAAAATAAAGTCAGGTCCGGTGAAAATGATACAAGGCAGGAGATATATTGAGTATGCGGAGAACTCATGAACAGGCAGAGTAGACAGGGAAGTGTGGTAAGGACTGGATGCAGACTAGACCAAGGGTCATAGTTAGCGGAAGCATATCTGCATGACCGTGACCGGAGTAACTGAGAACGACTGGAGTTGAGTTGTAGGGCTGCGATGCGACTGGAGTAACTGGATAAGATCCAGAGTTGGACCTGGTCATAACAGCCATCGACGTCGCATTGTAGCAGTCAAGGACCATCACATCAATCTCATCGAACTCGTCATCAGCAAACAGTTTGTAAGCAATGGGCTCTTCATCCCCTAGGGAGATGGCATCCTCCTCATACATCGTGATGCGCTCCTCAAGACGAGGGCACTTCAGCGAGGAGGGACCAGCCCAAGGCTGGTCCAGGTTCACACTGGCCATCAACTGTCAGAACTGTTTCCTCCAACAAACTCTGACGACAGCGGAGTTCAGCGCGGAGACTGGGAACTATGGGATAAGTTTTGCAGGAGGTTTGAGGACGTTGGCTTCAGTGTATGTGCTGTGCCCTTGCAAATACTAGTCCTTGTATTTCAGAGAACAGAGGTCCGAAGGTAATTGGAGGTATCGAACAATGATGGAGACAGAGGAGTTCGCGAGAGGCATTCAAGCTGATATTCAAACTGAGGGACAATCCCCTCAGCATGCAGAGTACTTATACTTTACATCAGATATGTACAGTAACTGAGAAGCGGAGAGAGGCATAGCAGAGACGTAGCTAAGAGTCTGCGGATGACAAACAGATGAGTAACATACACGGAACGGAGATCAGTGATAAGCGTAACGGATCAAAAGGTTAACGGAACACAGCTATGAGTAATCAGATCTAATCTAAAACGGGAACAAAGGAAACAGGAACAGAAGCAGAATGGTAACATACAATAACCGGAGGTGTAAGCACAGAACTATTTACTAAAAGGAGACAGAGCATTGACTGTCAGAGTGGAGACGGATACATAGTGTCGGAGGTGTCCAATCATGATTGGACTTGAGTCTGCAACAGACTAGAGGTATTGTGGAGTCTGGTGGTGTCATGCAGCTGTGACAGTATCCCCCCTTTAGGGCCTGAACCCTTGAGCCCTGGGCCTTTGTACGTGTGGACTTTGCAATTTTGGCATTGTTTTTCTGAGACAAGCATTTTGATCAGAGTTCGGAATTTACCGTCGGCACATATAAGAGTGCGACCCATGTTGCCTGCATTGTTCATACACCTTGTCCTTTTACTTCGACATGACTTCTCAATGCAACACACCTGCCCCTGGCAAGCAGCAGCAGCACGACTGGAAGGAGGTGGAAGACCATGAGTTGGTCACCAACTCTGAAGATGATTAGGCCGATGCGATGGCGAAGTTCATAGAGTGCAAGCAGAGAGAAGTAGCCAGGAAGGTGGCGGAAGCGGAGCAATGATGGAAGGTGGATGAGGCACAAGCGGAGGTGAAGAGGAAAAAGGAGGTGAGTAGCAATCACTCTGTTTGCTGCAAGGTATTGACACGAGGGCTCTGCGACAGGCACACAAGGTGGAGGAAGCAAGAGCAGAGGCGGCTCACAAGGCAGAGGAAGAAGCGAAAGCAGAAGCAGCATGCAAGGTGGAGGAGGAACAGAAGGCAGAGGAGGGGAGAGAGCATGAGAGGTGGATCAAGGTGCTGCAGGAGGTGCATATAGAGCAACAGAGCCAGGAGTTTGAGGCACAGAAGGTGCAGGTGCAACAGCGGAGGTTGCAAGCACAAGCAGAGGCGATTGCGGCAACTCAGGGTAGTGGGGAGGCGACAGTGGCGCCAATGGAGACAATGGTGCAGAGGTGTCCAGCCTGCGTGAGGTGCCGAGAACATCTCAACAACCCAGTGGGCTGCATAGCCCAGGCGAGCTCAAAGGCGACAGTGTGTGCATGATGCCAAGCTGCACACAAGTCCTGTTCATGGAGTACCAAGGGGAAGGCTGCGGAGAGCTCGATGGTAGCAGGGAGCGGAACAGAGACAGGCAGAGCAGTGGCACCGAAGCGGGCAGCGAGGAGGCAGCAATGGAGTGAGGTGAATACATCGCCTAAGGGGGCCAGCAAGCACAAGAAGGCACAGAACACCACAGAGGAGAACGAGGTGGATGAGGAGGAGGTTTTCGGACTGCCCCAAGTGATGGTGGAGGAACAGCGCAACGTGCTGGGTATGCTTACCCAGATGCTAGCGCAGCTTGCTGAGCGGATGGGGGCGTTGGAGGCACGGGAGTAGGAGTGGGTGGAGATTGAGAGGGAGAGGCTCAAGCTTGAGCATGAGAGGTTGGAGCTGGAGCGGAGGCATGCTGTGATGGAGGAGAGGTGAACTGCAGACATGGACCATATCAGTATGGCCATGCATCGCCAGTTCATTGAAGGGTCGTCGTCGGGGACAATGTGGAGGGAGATTGCAGTGGTGGAGCAAGAGGAGGAGAAGGGGGTGGACGGAGATGATGAAGACGGGATGGCAGATGCAGAAGAGGAAGATTAGCAGACAAACTATATATATTTGTGTCTCTTTCTTTTATCTTTTGTACAACAATTTGAATTGATTGTTTCTGGACTTGAAGTGAGAGCAAGTAGCAGAGTGAGTTTCAGAGGTGACTGAGTGACTTAGGCAGACTTGTGCGGACCAGGCTTGCCTGGGTACTTGTGATGGAAATCTTCGACAAGCTCCAATGCATGGTCGAGCTCAGTGGCGAGGAGCCACAATGTTTCTTCATCAGTACTGGTGTAGCCAGCCCAGTGGACTAGGTAAAGGAGTTGGCAGTGGCATCTTCTGTGGTCGATTTTGGAGTCTAGGATTTCTTCGACTTCGTATTTGACTTCTCCATCAACTTCGATCGGAGGTGGCGGAGATTGGATGCAGTTAGGAATACTGCTTTGGAGGGAGGTCTCGAGTTGAGACACATGGAATACAGGGTGCACAGACTTCATGGTGTCGGGAAGTCGGAGCGTGAAGGAGAGTGATCCAGGTTTCGCTATTATTTCAAAGGGTCCAAAATTCTTGTTGGAGAGCTTCTTGGAGGGGTGCATAGACCTGAAATATTTCGCTTTCACGTAGACTTGATCACCTATCTTAAAGTCCAGCGGAGTTGATCTTTTCGCATCTGTGGGGCCTTGATAGCACTGTTGCGCAAGGGCCATCTCAGAGTGGAGGAACTCATGGAGTTCCTTGAGGTCGGAGGTGTATTCTTGAGTGCGGGAAGAGCTGAGGCCCAAGTCGGAGTTGACTGCGATGTCAGGGTGGTAGCCTTTATTGGCGAAGAAGGGGGAGACACCTGTGGTTGTGCTAGGGGAGTTGTTAAATGCGAACTCTGCGAGTGGGAGGAGTTCGGCCCAGTTGTCTTGTTGGTAGTTACAGTAGATTCGGAGATATTGTTCGAGTGTTTGGTTTGTCCGCTCGGTTTGACCATCTCCTTCTGGGTGATAACCAGAGGTGAAATGCAGGGTCATTCCGAGGGCTTTTCCAAGTGAGCGGAAGAAGTGGGAGACAAACTCTGAACCTCTGTCGGAGGTGACATGGGTGGGTACTCTGTGTTTGGAAAACACATGCGCAACAAAGAACTTTGCAAGCTCGGGGGAGGTGATGGTATTGTAAGTCAGAATGAAACTTGCTTCGAGAGGCGGTCTACAATGACTAGGATGGAGGTAAATCCATCGGAGGAGGGCAGTTGCTCGATGAAGTCCATGGATATGGAGTGCCATGGGTGAGCAGGGATCGGAAGTTGTTTTAGTAGGCCATAGGGCCTGTGCCTAGGGACCTTAGCATGTCCGCAGGATGTGCAGGAACTTACGTAGTCTTTTACAAAGGTGCGGACACCTGGCCAGGTATATTCCCAGCGGACTAGTTCCAATGTGTGGTACTGGCCAAAGTGGCTGGAGAGCGGATGGTCGTGCTTGTAGCAGAGGACTCTGAGGCAGAGGTCATTGGTGTTCAGCACATAGATCCTATCATCGAGGTGGAGTAGGCCACCGGGGTCTGTTGACCGCCAAGAATTGGATGAGTCGGACTTGTGGCTGAGCACAAGAGGATCAGAAGGGAGAGCTGTGAGAATGTCTTTGTAGAGTTTTTCAACATCCACCAAGATGGCAGTGTGGATTGCCGGAGTAAGTAAGATTGTTGCCCTAAGGGAGGATGTGAGTTGTTCTTGGGTGAACATTGGTTGGAGATTGTGAGGATTGACCCAAGCATAATCCCTATCCCCCTCTTTTGGGTAGATGTCCCATCGTCGGGTGAGGGCATCAGGCTTTTCCCCAAGGTGTCCAGGGTGGAAACAAATGGAAAGGTTAAATTGGGAGAGGAACTCTGACCAGTGGGCTTGATGACAGGTCAAGACCTTGGATGTGGAAAAGTAGGTCAGGTTCTTGTGGTCGGTGACCACATCAACCGGGGTGGTGGAGCCCTCTAAATAATGCCACTAGTGCTTGAAGGCTTTGAAAATGGCCAATAACTCGTTGTCATGGGTATTGTAGTTTAGCTCTGGGGCAGACATAGTCCACAAATAGTACACAACAGGTCAGAGTTCCGAATTGGGGCCGGTTATGGAAAGAATGCCAGCAATGGCATAATCTGATGTGTCAGTCTTGACCGTAAGCGGAGTGTCGGGAACCCAATGGGTAAGGATAGGAGCGGAGGTGAATGCCTTCTTCAGGAGATTGAAAGTGGGGGAGAAATCCCAAGGAGTGTCTTTGCAGGTAAGCCACATGAGTGGTACAACACAATGTCGGAGTAATTGTGAATGAAGCGACAGTAGAAGTTTGCGAAACTGAGGAAGGACTGGATGTCCTTGACCTTGTGGGGTTCGGGCCAATCGGAGATAGAGTTTAAAAGTCCAGTCCATAGGACCACAAAAAGACCAGAAACTGGACTGGACTGGACTGGTCGCAACCGGACTGCAGTTGCCAGTTGCCTACTTTTGAGAATGATGAAAAAGACTGGTTGCAACCGGTTGCAACCGCATTATGTAAGCAATACATATATGGTATAAAAACCCCTATATTACAGGCTAATTTTGGCCTGCAGTGGGTCTTAAGGGGTGTAAAACTGATCTTTTTGGATGAAATATGGCACAAATAAATATATAATGACTTGTATATAATTACTACAGTCTATAAATAGTATTTAGATGCTATCTGACACACCTTTGATGTGAAAAACATCAATAAAATGCAAAAAAAACCGGTTTTTTAGTGGTTTGGACTGGTTTTTTTAGCAGTTTTGGACCGGTCTTTTTGAAAACTGGTTGCAACCACTTTGGACCAGTCTTTAAGCGGTCCATGAACCATTCCCAGGCTTCCAAAAGCGGTCCAGTCCGGTCCTCTTCCAAAAAAGGCAAAAAAACCGGACTGGACTGGACTTTTAAACTCTAATTGGAGATGGCTTTCACCTTATCGGTGGACATGGACAGTCCATTGGGGGAAAGGCAGAACCCAAGGTATTCAGTGGCGGTGGTATGGAACTCACATTTCTCAGGTTTGGCGAAGAGATTGTGTTTCCGGAGACATTGGAGGACTTCATGGACATGTTGCTGATGTGATTCGATATCTTGAGAATAAATTAGGATGTCATCCAAATAGATGACAACACAGACATCAAGTAAGTCCATGAGGATGCTGTTGACAAATCGCTGAAAGGTCGCGGGAGCATTAGTCAGGCCAAAGGGCATGACATTCCACTCAAAGGATCCATACCATGTTCTAAACGTGGTCTTCCATTCATCACCTTTAGCAATGTGGACCAAGTGGTATGCATGGCGGAGATCAATTTTGCTGTAGATCTTAGCCTTACTGGGAGAGTCCAGGAGATTGGAGATCAAGGGGAGTGGGTAGCAGTCCTTTTTGGAGATTTTGTTCAGCCCTCGGTAGTCGACACACAGGCGGAGTGATCCATCCTTTTTGCAAATGAACAAGACAGGAGCCCCATGGGTGGAGGTAGACTGTCAGATGAAGCCATAGGAAAGGTGCTCATCAATAAAGGTTCGGAGCGCCTCTAGTTCAGTTTTGGACAAGGAGTACACCGTACCCAGTGGAGGGCTTGCGCTCTCTTCCAAATTGATTCAGAGGTCATACTTGTGGTGCAGAGCAAGCATAGTGGCCTTTACCTTGCTGAAGACATCAGCGAAGTTGTGGTAGACTTCTGGCACAGTGGAGAGATTTGGTGAATCAACAGGCATGGTAGGGGAGGCAGAGTGGAGCTTCTCGTCTTCTGGGTGGATGTACAGAGTGAAGTTTGTTGATCCAGGAAGTTTGCAAGCGTGCACAAAAGCAGCAGCGCCAATGAGCGAAACATAGGGAGCAGACGAAGGTGAGTCAGAGGGTGGAGGTGAGGCCTGAGGTGGTGGAGCCATTGAGGCTGATGCAGGGGCAGACTCGGCAGAGGGAGGTACCGGGGCTGCTGGCATTTGTAGTGTACTTTTACGGAATTCTATGTGGCCCAAAACCCAGTCAATCAATGGATTGTAGTGGGTGAGCCAACCACTGCAAGCATTTCTCAATGTTTCATGACAAAACATTGTAAAAAAATAGAAGAAAGAGATACTCTTATTTACAATTTTGTTCAACAAAAAAGACAAATATCATACAGCATTATTTTTGTCATTTTTGTGTCAAGACATGATTTGAGAGCATTTGTTATGTTGGGACTATAAAATATTTAACCTTTTTCTTCTGCCTGTTCCTTGCAAAACAAATAAAGAAATGACAATGTAACTTTTCTCATAGCAAGTATTTCAGCATGTGTTATTAAAACTAAGATATTATATTATTCTTGAAAACATGTTAAAAGAAACAATAAATTTTTCTTCAAGAAACATCATTGTTCCTGGATGCTGATTGGCTGGCTAGAGTGTTATGACTGAAAACATATAGCATATTTCCTAAACATTTATTTTTGTGGAATAGAGTGTCTTTTGATTCAATTTTGCACTGCAGAAATTTGAAAAAGAAATGCTTGCAGTGAACTATGTCCAAGAACCAGTATGCAAGAGGAGTCCAATGGAGTTACATAAAATGTTTCGGAGTTGACTTTGGCTGTGGAGAACTGAATGTCAAGGTTGATGGCTTCTGTAATGAATGTGTTCAAAGAACCATCTAGGAGGCAGAGTTCAAGCAGAGAGATTGCGTAGGTTGTAAGGGAGTGTTTATTAACAAATGTAGAGTCTATGAAACAATGGCTAGAGCCAGAGTCAACAAGAGCAGATACAGGAGGTGTAACGAGTGATGGAGGGCATGAGAGAGTTCGGGTCGGAGAGAGCGGACACATTGAGGCGTAACTCTGTGGGTGCACAGTCAGAGTCAACGCAACCCCCAGCTTGTGCGGAGTTCTGGGAGCTGCTGTTTAATTTTTTGACTCCACAGCAGCAGGAGTCGCAGCCTTGGCAGCACAGGCCTTGGCACATGGACTTAGGACAGTCCTTTGCCATGTGACCAGGTTGGCCACAGAACATACAGAGCTTTTCCTTAATTCTGTGTTGGTGCTCTTCTTTGGTCAACTTTCCATCCTTCCCGAGATGGGAGGGAGATTCAGAGGTCTTTGAAGCACCAGCGGAGGAGCCAGCAGAGGACTTGGACTTGTTGTCTGAACTCTTGGCTTTGTTGTCCTTTTCCTTGGATTTCCCCTTGGAGTCAGACGAACCGGAGGAGTTCAACTGCCTTTAGAGGCAGAGTTGGATGATGAGGACGTGGAGCCCTTGGATTGGCGTGCAATTTCAGACTTGTGCTCCCAGTACCTGGCATCAATGGTCTGCATGAGAGTGCAGTAGCCATCTAGGGTGTGGGGTTTTCCAACTCAGGATATTTCGTCTTTGATGCGGTCGGGGAGACCGCTGTAGAAGATATGGCAGAGTGCACCGTCACTGTAACCATGGACTTGGCCGGTGAGGCAGTTGAACTCTACCACATACTTGTTTATTTTTTGTCCATCCTTCATGGACAAGTTGTCCAACTGGTGTTCCACATCTCTGATGGGGTCATGCAGACCTAAGTTAGACTTGAGTTCCTGGACGAACTGTTGATAGTTGTCCATCCATATTGGGTGAGCCTGAGGGTTACCGGAGTTGAGCAGGTCTGGCTCAAACCACTTGAGGGCCATGCCCTTTAGGTAGGATTGCACAAAGGTAACCTTGGCGTGGTCAGAAGCGAAAGCTTTAGGACAGTCCTGGAAGTTTAATTCGCATTGTACGAGGTATGCATGGAGTTTGCATGGATCAGTACCATTGAAGGTATCTGGCTCACGGACCTTGGTGCAGCCAGAAGAGGAATTGCAATCGGCAGATGCCATAGTGACACGTGTGAGGGCCTGGACCGCTTGTGTGAATAGGAGTAAGGGGTCTTGAGTTGGGGTTGGGTTGGAAGGGGAAGGTGAGTCCAGTAGTGGGATATTTGGCAGGTTCGGAGAAGGCAGGTTGCTATCTCCACCATCACCACCATCACCACCATCACCACCAGGGTGACCGTTGCCATAGATGTCCAAGACATTGTCAAAACAATGTGTGGAGTAAACTCCAGAGTTGTTGGGGTGGTGCAGTGCAGGAGTCAGAGTTGTGGGGTCGGGTAAGGGAGCCCCAGGCGGAGTGTTTCTGTTTGAGAAGGAGAGGAACTCTCCTTCATCGGTAAGTTTGTTTCTTGAAGTGGAGGGCGCATTGAGTGCCTCCTGACAATCTTCGAGTGCACGAGATTGGGCATGGGTCTGGATTATAGAACGACTAGTCATGATATGATTTAGCGGATATTCACAAGTATGAGTTTGAATATACTATCAGAACTGTTTCCTCCAACAAACTCTGATGACAGCAGAGTTCAGCGTGGAGACTGGGAACTATGGGATAAGTTTTGCAGGAGGTTTGAGGACATTGGCTTCAGCGTATGTGCTGTGCCCTTGCAAATACTAGTCCTCACATTTCAGAGAACAGAGGTCCGAAGGTAATTGGAGGTATCGAACAATGATGGAGATGGAGGAGTTCGTGAGAGACATTCAAGCTGATATTCAAACTGAGGGACAATCCCCTCAGCGTGCAGAGTACTTATACTTTACATCAGATATGTACAGTAACTGAGAAGTGGAGAGAGGCATAGCAGAGACATAGCTAAGAGTCTGCGGATGACAAACAGATGAGTAACATACACGGAACGGAGATCAGTGATAAGCGTAACGGATCAAAAGGTTAACGGAACACAGCTATGAGTAATCAGATCTAATCTAAAACGGGAACAAAGGAAACAGGAACAGAAGCAGAATGGGAACATACAATAACCAGAGGTGTAAGCACAGAACTATTTACTAAAAGGAGACAGAGCGTTGACTGTCGGAGCAGAGACGGATACATAGCATCAGAGGTGTCCAATCACGATCAGACTAGAGGTATTGTGGAGTCTGGCAGTGTCACGTGGCCGTGACATCAACACAACTTGGTCAAGAGTGCAGATCGTCTGACAGGAGGGTTCTATCCCCAAGCAGTGTGCCAAATCAAAGGCCCAAACAGTATTATCGAAAGCAGGGGGGCCAAAGTTGGTAGCACCAGGGGTATGGGCCAAGGTGCAAGGGTCAACAGTGGGCTCTGGTCCATCGTAGTGGACATAAGTGGCAAAGGCAGCATGTTGGGCATTCTCATGGCGAGCGTGAGCCTTCTTGCCACCACAGCATGTGCAGCCTCCCTGTCCTTGGGCAGGAGTGTTTCTGCTCACACTGCCATTGGACCCACCTTGCTGCTGCTGCTGCTGGGCAAATTTGGGGTCAGCCAGCTTGTGCTTCACAGCACTAAGCTTGTT
The DNA here is from genome assembly GCA_037178675.1 of Scleroderma bovista. Classification (NCBI taxonomy): domain Eukaryota; kingdom Fungi; phylum Basidiomycota; class Agaricomycetes; order Boletales; family Sclerodermataceae; genus Scleroderma; species Scleroderma bovista. Next base: position 23,675 of record JAYMGJ010000234.1, read on the forward strand.
GGCCTGAGGGCCCTTACTGCCAACACAAGAAGAGGTGCCTTTCTGCTCAAAGGAGAGCATAGCAGCCTTGATGATCCCATTAGGCTTCAAGTTTTTGATCTTGTCTGGTGATGTCTGGCTGAGGATCTGAGCTACAACCTCCATAGTGGGAGGGAGCTTGCAAAGAATGATCATTGCCTGCACGGAGCAGGGAATTCGAAGCCAGTGTCCTTGAGGTAAGCGAGAAGTGGCTAAGCACCTTGATGATAGACAGAGCAGGATGGCAGCCAGCAGGAATGGTAGTTGACAGGAGCTTGCTAAGCTCAGCATAAGCAGAACTGATACTGGGGGTGCCAAAGTTCTTCTTCAGGTGGTCCCAGACCTCCTTAATGCTGTTGAGATTTGAGATGGTGACCTGGATCAAGGGGGCAAGGGGCAAGGTGATGTTACCAAGCGCTCTCTTGGTGTTATCATCCCACTCCTTTTGGTCATCGTGACCGTCAGCAGGTTGCATCATCAAGTAGACATACCATTGCCTTGTGCCCGAAGGTAGGCCTGCATAGAGGTGTGCCACTGCTGCCAGTTTGAGCCAGTGAACACGGGAACCATCTTGTCAAGAGTGCTGGACATGGCGATATTCTGTTGGGAGTCAACGGAGTCAGCAAGTGAATGCAACAATGGACAAGCAAGAAAAGAAGAAACACCTGAGTGCCAGTGAAGGCACTTCTGTCAACAGCTAACTCATGACTAGGGTCATGCTGGCACAAATTGTCGATGAACTTCGCCCATGCAGGTGCTCAACTAGCACATAATGCACCTGCATTGTCCCATACAACACGGACAGATGAAGCTGACAATTGGCCGTTCTACATGGCCAGCTGGGATAGGGCCCAGCTATGGTGCATCCCCATGCCATACGAGTGGGCTAATGTAAGCAGTTTCTGTTGAAATCCCTACTCAATCACTACCATTCTTTTGGTACTTACTGATAGTTTCCTTATTGGTGCAATGAGCATCCTTATGTAAGCATGGAGTATTTTCATCTGCTCGAGGATTCCTTTCATCTCAGTGTTCCAAATGAGACACTGAGGTAAGACATCTAGTCACCACTCTCTTTTACTTAGTACTAACCTACTTATTAGTTTGCCTCTGAGCTAGGTTAGTTATCATACAAATTAAAGTGTTCCACACCAGACACTGAGTTTGCCTCTGAGCTAGTTCCCTGCACGAGCCATCTAACAAAAGTTTCACCATGCAATATTGGTGGCTCATGGAGAGGTTGTCACCAAGCAATATCATTGGGCTGACACACTGGTATGCTAGATCAGAATGGACTGCAGCAAAAGGGCCTTATGCAGCTGGCATTGAGGCCAAATGATTGCAGCAGGGCAGCCGCCGGCCAGAGGTAAATGCCACAGGGTTGCCATGGCATTGAGGCTGAATGATTGCAGCAGGGCAGCCGCCATGGCATTGCAGCAAAGGACTAGGGTAGTAGTTGCAGCAATGTGGCCAAAGAACCATACACTAAATTGGTGTCTCACAATGTGTTAAGCCCACTATGATGGTGTCCCATTATTACATGACAGCCCCAGGAACATGATCATCTATAGGATCAGGGGGCCCTGGAGATGGTGTGCTCTATTCTACTATGGAGCCCTAGCCATGTGAATGAATAGAAGGGCTGCAGTGCCAGTGTTGCATACTTTGCATCAAGCTGTGGAATTGGTGTCCTGTTTCTGCTGGTGGGCTGATAGAATGGTGTGTCCTGTATTTTTTATTGGGCTGTAGGGTTGTTACCCTGGCCTTGGTGTAAAGCTGCATATATAGTGTCCCTTGCTTCCCAATGGGCTGCATATACGTCAGCAAACCAACCCTAATGGTTAGCCAAGCTGACAGCACTTGACAGCACTTAGCCGGCTGCCCAGCCTGTCCAACTCTGGTACAGTCTGTCTGACTCCATGCCAGTCTGGTTCCCAGTCTTTGATTTTGCTTTGATTCCTCAAGTATTCAGTAGAGTAAAAAAAAAAGTATATTATATCTATAGAATACATCATAAATAATTAAATGTATTCATACGGTGGGGGGGGTGCTGTCGAATGCAGGGAGGGTGAGCACCAATGCTGCAGCTGGCGCGGTGGTCAGTGTCACTGTGGCTGGGGGGGTGGTGGGCGATGGGGTGGGTGTCATCATTGGATGATGCTGGGGATGGGGGTGGTCACGTTGTCGCTGTTGTCATTGGTGTGGTCATTGTCATTGGTGTGGTCGTTGTCATTGGTGTGGTCGTTGTCATTGGTGTGGTCGTTGTCATTGGTGTGGTCGTTGTCATTGGTGACCACATCGACGACACGGGGGATGTGGGTGGTCGCGTTGTCACCATCAACACTGGGGATGGTGGCAGGGAGGGGAGGTCGTTGTTGTTTTTGTCAGTGGCCACATTGATGACATTGGTGATGGGGTCATCGTCATCGTCGCGTTGGTAGTGGCCATCGACGCTGGTGGTGGAGTGGTGGTGGTGGCCTAGCCATTGTCATTGTTGTCTGGTCAACAACGCCGGTGGTGGTCGGTGCCGTTGCCATCGTCCATCTTCTGTGGTTGGGTCATCATCATTGTCGCTGATGGTGGTCACGTCGACAATGCTGGTAGTGGTGATGCGAGGCATGTAGTATAGTAAATACTATTAAGAAATATTGGTAGTTCAGTATGCTGATATAATCATCTACACAAACATGCGCACACACACACACTTCAAAAAATTTCTCTAAGATTCTCATTCTCTTCGATCTCTCCCATCTTCCACCACCACCGCACCACATGTCAGCCATCACCCGACAGCCACTACCACCAGCGTCAACAACGACATGGCCACCACCACCAACGTCAATGACGAGGCCACCAGCAGCGATGACGACCACCCCACCAGCAGTGTCGACAATGTGACAATGGCGACACGGCCACCACCATCAACAACCACGACCACCATCATTGTTGATGACGACATGGTCACCACCACCAATGTTGATGAGGCCACCACCAACGTCGACGACCACCCCACCAGCAGCATCGAGACGCCATGGCCACCACCACCAATGACCATAACCACCCCACCAACAGCATCGACGATGCAACGACAACACAGTCACCACCACCAACGTCAATGACCACCCCACCAGCAGTGTCAACGACACAACCAGACGACACAGCCACCCCCACCAACATCGACGAGGCTACCACCAATGACCATGACCACCCCACCAGCAGCATTGACAACGCGACGACCACCTCACCACCAGCGATGATGACGACCACCCCACCCCCTGTGTCGTCAATGTGGCACCAGTGACGACAACGATGACCACCTCGACATGGTTGCCGCCACTACCCCCACCACCTGCATTGACATTGCGGCCATCAACGACAACTACAACCACCCCAGTGTATATATAATATATAATATTTGTTCAGTAGTTATTGAATTGATGTAAAGTGGTTAACCTTAACATTGAGTGAATTGAGTGCTTGAAAAGTTTCAAGTACAGGCAGTAAAGGTAATATGGATGCTGTTGATAGTACTACTAGGTCTTGGAAAAAGTGTGTTGGGGGTTGCTGCAGTGGACCTAAAGGACAGAAGCTGTAGTGACCTCAGTAGATATTCAAGCTACTGTTATTAGAGTAGTACCTGTAGTGACTACTACAAGTGAGTAAGTGTAAAAGGAGTGTGTAAAGGACTACTTACCCTCAGTAGATATTCAAGCTACTGAGGGACTAATGGAAAATACTACTGTGTATAGTGCGCTCGAAATGCTTATGTAAGCGTCGCATGGTCATGCACTGAAGTACCAGTAACACATGCTGGTTAACTTTCAACACTAGGACAGTCTGGGACAGCTGGACCAGCCTGGAACAAGTACTGGGACAGTCTGAACAGTGCTAGCCAGTTAGGTACCTTGCTAGGAGTAGCTGGGGCTCTGGGGTAACTGGCCAGTACTGTCCAGTACTGTCCAGGGGAGGGTTGGTTTGCTGATGTAGGGTGTACCCTTCAGAGTAGCAAGCCATGGGGGTGGTGTCCCATGTTGAAACTCCTATCCTTTCACTACCATTCTTTAGGCTTACTGATAGTTTCCTTATTCGTATGGCGAGTATCCTTACATAAGCACGGACTATTTTTCATCCGTTCAGGGATTCTTTTCACCTCAGTGTTCTGTTGAAGCAATACCTATGTATGTAGAGGAACTGCTACTCCAACTCACCTGTTGGGTGGAGTGCACAACCTGAGATGGTAGCGGTAGCTGGTCAAGAGCTGTTATATTATATAAGCGATGAACACTGTTTATATACAACAAATAGTGTGACACATGACTGTGACACATGACATGTGACATGTAACATCTACTCTAAAGAGGACTATTACTAAGTCTACACTAATATGGGTCGCAGTCTTGTGCGCACTTCGTCGATGGTTTACACCGGGTGCACATGCGACTTCAACACTCCCCCTCGCTGTGCTGCATGTAGAGCACTTCAGCGAATAAGGCACTAGATGCTGCCAGAGGAAAACTGTAAGCCTAATTGAGCTCTGAACTTCACGAATTTCTCACGGGGTAAGTTCTTGGTGAGCAGATCGGCGGGATTCTCAGCACCATCAATAAAGAATAGTTCCACGTTACCTTTCACAACTGACTCGCGGATTCCGTGGTAGCGGATGTCGATGTGCTTGGAGCGAGGCTCCATTATGGGGTTGGATGCCATGAATATGGACCCCTGATTATCACCGCAAATTGGGATAGCTTTCAGCTTATAGCCAAGCTGTCAAGACCGGTTCTCCTCAATGATCTTACTAGGAGGTCCAGAGGTGCAGGGAACTAATGAGGAGGTAAGTCCAGACACTAGTAGGTGCTAGTTAGTGCGGAGAGTCAAGTCCAGGCACGAGAGGAGCACAGGGAGTAAGTCTGGGTTTTTGCGGAGTAAGTCCGGACCGCGGGAAAGTGGTCCGGAGTTGAGCGCAGCTTGTCCGGAGCGAAGGACATCCCAGAGGTGGGATAAGTCCTGAGAGGTCTAGCGTCGAGTCTGGGACAGAGGTGGCTTTTGCCCTCGTGCAAGTAGGAGACTTGCTAGGATCAGACATAGGACCAAGGGGACGAGATAGGACGGAGGCCAGAGTTGGCTGGAGTTCAGGAGAACAAGATGGGATTAGGAGAGCATGGTGGGTAGTACAGAGTGGGGAGTATCTTAGTCGAGATTTGATCTAAGGATCTACTAGGCCAGAGTACAGTAGTTTAT